>VYZP01015075.1:0-30509 GCA_013400635.1 Hypocryptadius cinnamomeus | reverse complement strand
AAGATGAAAGAGGTATCCATGATAGCCAGAGCTGCCAAGAACCTGAGGTCAGAACTGAGGCCATTCAAAAGGCACATGCACTCCCCTTGTCCTGATGCTGGCAGCTTATTTTACACCAGAACCACTTTCCAGGCAGGCATTATTATATCACAGGGAGAGAGGCCCAGCTTTACTCCTATCACATTATCAATCCACAACATTTCCTCAGAACACAGCATATCAAACATTAAGTTCTACAGGTTTGTGATAGATATTTCTGAATGGAAAGATGTTTCTGCTTCGAAAAATTACAGGAATCTACAGCCTTTTCTTCCACTGTGCATCCAAATAGATATAAATGTATCTACCATATATGGATGAAAAAAAATCAGTCAGAGTTATTGTTCATGTAGGTAGCTCATTAATCAATAAGAGTCCTACATCTGATTCATGGCACACCTAGAGGTGAATCACAATTTGCTAATAACAAAGAGTAAAACCTGTTTGGGCAAGGAGAGAAAGTCAGTGATAAAGCGCTGATGTTGTATTAATCTGGCCCATTAACTTGATTGAGCACACCACCAGTTATGTCCAAATCCAGAGAAAGAATTAATGTGTATCATCTGAAGAACAAGGAGCTGTGCAAATTGCTCAGTTCAAACCATAGCAGAGAATTTTTAGATTAAGCTAGATAGCTTTTAAAAAACTTTAACTTCACAAATGAATTGTAGTACAGTGGACAGCCACCAATTTTTTTTCTCACTTTGACTACAATTAGATAGATAGATAGATTTTCAGCCATCTATCTGAAGATATATGATAAATACTTTTCTTTACTTATTTCTTAATTATCTACTTCCCTGTCTGTGGGATTTTTATATGGGAAATTAAATTGTGGTCAGGATATTCCACTGAGCCTGCACTGCTACACAAACTAAGTAACACATATTGGGACATGGCTTTATTCCCTCTATTTTGGACTGCTCTCCATGTCACTTTCTGTGCTAGTCAACATTTGATGACTTCTCAGAGAGATGCACAGGTTATACTTTATGTCTTTCTAAAAGGAGTGCTAGGTTACTGATTCATTTATAATGCAGTAAAATTAAACTAAATGAGTTAAACACTTCTGTGTTAAAGTTATGTTGTTGGGAAACAACCAAAGCTATCATAAAAGCCCAGGAGCATTACTTTCGTTATCTTTTTTTTTTTTCTCCAGAGAACCAATTTATCAATCCTAACCCTGTAAACAAACATGCCAATGCTATCACTTCTGTGATACACATTTATCAGTATTGATGCTTTTTATCACATTGCTCTATAGTTTCTTTGATCTTTTCAGATCTTAAATATCTCCAGTTCTCCCTCTGTAAAACAGTCTTGCCCATGAGAGAGAAGTGCTAGCAAGAGGAAGGGACAAACATATTTAGGACCAATACATTTGATAATCAAGTATTAAAATGAAAACAGAAAGCTTTCCTGTACAGAAACAATTCACAGGTTTTTGCAGTGGGTACAGAAACACCAGCACAAGGAAACATTAAGTCACGTGTGCACACAAAAGCAAACATATAGGAAGGGAAAATCACCACCAGAGTCAACCAAACTCCTCACTACTACCAGGTGGGATTTTCTGAAATCTCCACCCCTTACAAGCAACATTTTGTAACAAAAGCTTTCACTGGAAACAAGTACCAGAAAATTCTCTACTTTTTTTCAAGGTTGGGGGTAAAATCAACCTAATATTTCTTTTTCTATCTACATACTTATAAGGCGTTACCAATCTTCAAGTCTTCTGAGACAAGATGCTTGGGTTTAATAATTCATGTCTTTTAGTAAAGCTTTTGCTAACTGTAATGCATACAATCATTCTTCTTCTAAATACAGTGAGGAGGACATCAGTTCTCCAAATCACTCAGACCATTTGACCAGCTATCAACAACCAACAGACAAACAAGCAACATGGATTCCCGCAATGGGAAAAAAAAGAAAAGAGCCAGTGGGGAGAAACTTTCATTTCTATCAGTTTGATCTTTACTACAACACACCTCTGAAGATTTCCTCTGTATAATTAAAATGTTTTTCCTTTAGGTTCACTTTATTTTCTGAGGCAAAGATCTTTATCACTCTAACCATAAGAACTAGTGTGAACATATGTATGTTATTTCCACTTTAAAATGTGGAAGAGGACTTCAAAAGCTTTTTATTTCTTGTACCTGCTGTGCACAACATATTTGATAAAAACATCACAAGCAGTTTTTCCAACTCAGTAAAGCTATTTAAGGACAAAGAAGAGAAAATGGCTATTGTTCTTTCGGGTCCTCAAAGACTGTGGAGCCATCAGAGTCCCCAGTTTTTCCTTATGCATATTGCCAACAGCAAGGAAGAAATTTGTTTTTGCAGTGCACAAATGGCCTGGTAGCTGGAACTACCATATAAAGCAGTGCCTTGGTTAGCAAGGCCATGGTTTTGACACAGATTATCTACATTCACAACCACAATTATATTAGAATAACATCACGAATCTACAAAAATATCCTTTTCTACCTCAGAAATAAATTGGATGCAACTGATAATAGGTTCTACTAATTCGTGATTCCTCATAAAGTGATAAACCAGCTGTGGGAAACCCAAACCAGCAATCTTCCTGAGCTCAGGTACAAGCATTAAAGCAAACACACTGTAAATGATTTTGCTCCCCTTGTCTCACAGAGTGAAGTTCATTTCCCCCTTAACCAGTCTAGAAAGTAGTCTATTTCAATGTCTTTCCAATTTTTGAGATGTTGTATACTTCACCACTTACCAGAATGCCCTTCTGGAAGAAGAAAGCAGTTTTAATATGATCAATGTGTAATGTAGTTATTATGAAACATAAATCTTACTAGTACTTGCAGGATACTGTCCGTCATCTTCATGGAAATCACCAGCCACTGTCCCGAAAGCGATGTCAGGTGGAGATGTAAATTCATCATCTGTATGGTGATGGACAAATCATTACTATTCCATGAGCTCAGCTGCAATACAGTACTCACAAGTTCTTCAACTATTCTACCCTGCAAGCTTCATTCCTTCATTTATTGGTCCAAGAGAGGAGAAAGATGCAGACCTCACATAAGCTTATCTCACTATCACAGTAAGGATATCACCCAAACAGATCATTTGAAGATGAGAATGTATTACAGTGATAATGAACATTCTGGCAATTATCTGTTTATGTGATACAAAATCTCATTGTACCTGTAGGACATGAGGACAGGGATTCTAGAGCAATGAGTGATGTTATTCGTATCCCCTTCTGCTGAGATATATTCTGAGGTTTAGCCCAAAAATCTAGACTATGCATGCAAGCAGAGATGGTAACAGTTGTAACAGCAACCAACCGAAACACACAGCACACACCTTGGGGAATGTGGGGACTGTTTCTGATCCTAGTTTCTTAGCAAGACAGTCTTAGGATTTACCTTTCATGGTGCTCGCTACATGTCAAAACAAGCATAACATGCCATGAGTACACCACCAGTGGAAATTAATTTTATAATCCTAATGCTCTTGCTTTTTTTTTTTTTGTTTTGTTAATTTCAGTATGTATTGAGGATAGTGATGCAAAATACTGGTATCCTTCACTGGTAATTTATTGGTGATTTGATAAAAAACCTGTAGTCACACAGTAAGCTTCACTGTATTTAGAGGATGACTTATATCTGTATCCCTAATGTTCAATGGGAGCGCGTCTTTCAGACCTCTGATAATTTCAGTCACACAAGAAAAGATTAAATAAGTAGAAAAGAACATGGCATTTGTATTTGGCAGGGCCCCATGAAATAAGTGTCAACCTACTGTCCTTACCATAGTCTTTTCCAGGAATTCCTTTTTCACCTCCTCCAGAAGAATGCTCAGGCAGCTGTGACACTGGAGTAGGACTTCCATAATACAAGGGGCTGGACCTGCTGATGGAGGCATCCATGGGAGTTGTCTCATGAGTTGATCCACTGCCTGCATTTTCATCATCCACCCCCGAGGTGGAGGACTCTCCACTGGTGTGACGTGTGCCATTCACGTTGTAATGGGAGCCGTCTGCGTTGTCAATGACTGTGGAAACAGAATTAAACGGAATTAATGTCAAGGAGCTTCACAGCTATAATAAAGACTAATGCCTATGGAATAATACCAATTCACCTGTTTTTGCTCTCCTATCTAACCTAGATAATACATCACTAAAATATGTCTAATGCATATATGCTAATTCATATATTTTTCGCATTTGTAGGGCCTGACTTGCATCACTTATTCCAAACTGTTAGATTTTAACGTAATGTCTTGGCATTTGTAAAGTCAATCAGAATTTAGAGCTGGAAGAAATAATTTGTTATGAGCCTTCTTTCAGCTTCCAGCAGCTTTTCTAACAAACAGCTCAAATCAGATATATGAAGGTTGCAGTCTTAAGCAATTTCCTTTATGTCAAAGGGATGTTAGCAGCTCTGAGGTGCCAAAAATGTCAAATATCTATATAAAAAATGTTTGCTACCCTGAGATAAACCAAACTCCATAGGCTTTAGGGGAAGACAAGTGACTAGTTGCTTTAATTTCTATTGAACATCTCTTAACTTTTTTTTCTTATCTTTGGCTTGGCTTTTTTAGTATTACTGATTGTTTATGTAAAAATAAGATAACGAGTTACTAAAAAATGAGCAAGTGCATGTCTTTCTAATCAGTACAGTACCTGTTTCATCCTGATTACTGAGTAAGGACATATCTATTTTTACAACTGGCTCACATGTTTTTTCCTCTGTTTCTGTGAAAGAAGGAAAATAAAAAGTATTAATTTGAAAAAAATGGAAAAAATTTCGTGTATGCCTACATCAATTGTACATAACGACAAAACATCAGCTTCACATGAGGAGGACTGAAAGCAAATTTCCAAACAAATATTATTCACTGATATACCAACTTCCCAGGTGGGGCACTTCAAGATCGTTCTGTCAGCTAACAAGGAGATTCTCCATTTCCATAACCATTCCAGAACACATCTGCAATCAATGCCACTTAAAACAGCCTTATGACACAGTTTCAATGCAGTCAGAACCACTGTCATTGTGGCAGTGGCAACTCTAATCCTTTTTAGCTGGCAAGACTCCATCCCCTCCACGGAGGGCTCGGCAGAGGCAGCGAGTGCCCTGCTCTGGTGAGCACTGCTGGCTCCTGTGGGCTGAAGTGCCCCACCTAGGGCTGGTGCACGAGCTACCTGCTCATGCTGCTGGTAGGGAATAATACCTGGGAGGAGTTATAAAGATCTGGAGGGGATGGACAGCACCATCGTAGTCATCTGTGGGTGACAGACCATGGCAACTCACATGATACTACGCCAATGCAGAGATTTTTAATTATATCACAACCAAGAACAAAATAAAAAAATATCACTGCGTTCAAATCAACGGCGAACTTTTCCTACAGCTTTCTATAAGGACTATCTGCTTTCACTACGAATGTCACAATCTACTGAGATTCAAGATCCTTGAAGTTAGTTTAGATTTTATTTTCAAACAGTGTGTTCAGCATCTGTCAAAGACTATATACAATTCCCTAATAATTTGCTATAATATCTCCAACTATTAGAAAGTTCAAAACCTTAGATGAAAATGGTCTGCTGCTGACACACGTTGCTGTCCAGCTGCCTCATGCCTAAATGGAGATTTGCCTGAGCAAATACTGAATGAATCTGCAAACAGGAGAGCAGCATCTGTGTCCATGGGTCTGGGATAGCCATCTCAGGCCTCAGAACTGCTGCAGATGGCAGACACTCCCAAAATACAAAAATCTGATCTTGGCTATAAAGCTCATGTCTGCATGAAACAGAAGAGCTGAGTGACAGAGCTGACAACAGTTATGTCTGTCACATTCACTGCTGCAGTGGTTCACTTCACTAAGCCATTATAATGAACTGTTCTGAACTGCAAAGTTTGTCCCAAGGCCAGAAAACCGATTTAGTTCAAAACACACTGATAACAAAATGGTCATTGCTGACATGACAGATACACTTCTAGAGGCTGACAAAATGTATTTCTTCTCAGCTGAAAACCAGGCTATATTTATTATATAAGCCCTCATCCCAGTACCTTAAATAGGAGATTACATATGCTATTTTGAGTTAATCTGTTTCCAAAATGCAGCATAAAATCATCTCCTTACCTGTTGCATTGTAACAGTATGCATCATACCGAGCAGTTGTATCTGCTGAAAGTTTGTAAATGCCAGTGTTATTTGCTGCACAAAGATGATAGGGATTGATCCGTGGGATAACAATATGCCCCACCACAAAACCATACCTGTGAAGAACAGAGGTAAATAAACCACATTGCTTGCTATAGCAGATATCACCTCAAACATTAAGAAGCTACAAAGAAGCCACTATTTTTTAAAAGTGCATGCATTTATTCATACTGTTTTGTGGCTTTTTTGTTCTTTTTTCATATGAGTGTTCCTTTCTCACATGCAGCTACATCAGTCTCCCATCATTCACCATCATTTTGTGTTTAATTTCTAGACCTAAACCCATTTAAATTAAATATGCATCTTATTAGCTAGCTAGGGTGTTCAGTTCCAGAGCAAGGGAATGTAAGTGAGGGAGGTGAGCGCACTTTTTGTTCAGTGTGAGTTTGTATTACTTGACACTAAATTCCCATTCTTTAGGGATTCACATTTTCACTGCTTTCACATAACACACCAAAGCATTTCACACAGAAATATTGAGGGCTCAATTTATGGTACCTGAGCAAGTTTAAAGAATGACTGCAATACACATCATTTTCTGCAAAAACTGACGGCCTAGTAAAATATTCAAATACAAGAATCATTCATCCACAAATTCTTACTGTATTTTTCAGTTGAACAGTGTGATTATTGTGCACAGAGCTCACATAATTCAGTGAAGACTATGGTTACATTAGGTACAATACATTATTACTGTTTTGCAATCCTGTAACACCTGATTGATTCCAATGTATTTAACTGGAGATGTGACAGAATGGTAACAAGAACTGGAGTTTGGTTTGGGTTTTGCTTTACTTCTTGAGAGGAATGATTTATCAGGGAGGAGTAAATGTCACAGCTTTGCAGTTTTTTATCTAGGGACATCATTTGAGTTTCATGTCTAATGTGCAGATACTTGCAATTCTGAAACTCTTGTAGGTGGAATTATAAATTACTTTACTCACACTCCCAACTAAGCTTATAATGCTGACACTTTACAAACCATTATTGACCTACTTGTGTTATGTTCTGTTGATTCATCTTATTCACATTTGGATGGTTATATGCAGCATATTTTCCCTCTCCTACTCACGTTTAATAAGAGCTAAAGCTTACTGACAAGGACTACTTTTAGCACAGGATCAACAAATGAAAGTAATAGGGTGGGAGAGTTGGCCAGAAGGAAGGGAGGAAGAAATCCTATCTACATGTCTTACATGTCCAAATCTGTCCTCTGGTAAATTGTGAATTAGGGAATTGTAACATTAATTAAAAATTACAGCTTCCCTCTGGAAAAAAAAAATCCTTCTTTCAATTGCCTTCATATTTTAGCTTTAGAAAATACTTTCCATAGTTTAGAATACTCATAATTGCTTGCATAGAAATCTCTACCCCTACGAATTATTTAGGATTTGATCTCTAAATATTGTGTAGTGCTGGGCAATTCAGAATGCTGTGTCTGTTCATGTGCTAAGGTCAGAAAAAGATCATGCCTACCGCGTTATGAAGGACTTTCCCCTCAGAGTAAAGAACTGTTTCTAGTCTTTACATGGTACAATTCTAAATTACATTTCCACTTCTGATGGAAGAATCCTCTAAGAATTCTCTGTTCACATATTCCACCACCACAATACTTGTGAAATGAACATGCTAGAACAGGAAATAGTTGCAAGCAGTATTGATGTCAGTAGTATTTCTCATGGTACCAGAGTGAAAGTCTTAAAATTTTGGAGAAATGTCCACTGAATTTTTCTGTGCCAGTTAGAAGATAAATTCCATTTCTCCATGTTTGCTGTTTAAGTTAGACTGCAATAAAGTTGAAAATCTGCTGACATTTATTTAAACTCCATAATGGTGTGCCACCATGAATCTCCTGGGCTGCAGTGATCAGGCAGTGGTGGAGTTTGAAGTCCTCAGAGAAATGGGCAAGGAGAGGAGTGAAGTCAAAACCCTGAATTTTAGGGAAGTAAACTTCCAGCACTCCAAGGAGGTAGTCAATAGGCACTCCTGGGAAACTGCCCTCAGGGACAAGAACAGAGAGAGCAGAGATGGTCTTCAAGAATTCCTTCCATAGAGTGCAAGAGCTCTTGATACCAGTTTAAGAAATCAGGAAACCAAGGCAAGAGACCAGCACGGCTGTGTTGGGAATAAAGCACAGGAAGGAAATGCACAAGCAGAGGAAGCAGTGTACCAATACCAGCTGGGGCACAAACACACTGAGAGCATCCTGCCCAGAAAAACTTGGGGGTACTGCTGGCTGAGAGGCTGGACACGAGCCAGCAGTGCCTGCCTGCAGCCCAGAGAGCCAAACTCATCCTGGGCTGTGTCCCAAGCAGCGTGGGCAGCAGGTCAGGGGAGGAGATTCCCCCTCTCTGCTCTGTTTTGCTGAGACCCCACCTGAAGTGCTGTGTCCAGCTCTGGGGTCCCCATCACAAGAAGGACACGGACCTATTGGAGTCCAGAGGAGGGTCATGAAGTTGATCAGAGGGATGAAGCACCTCTGCTATGAGGAAACACTGAGAAAACTGGGATTGTTCAGCCTCATGTATTTTTATTCACTTAATTTTTTTGAATTAAAAGTTTTCTGTAACTTCTAGTCTCTTGGTCTAATTATTTTTTGAGAAACTGGGGGAGTCTGTATCATCCACATTTGTTGCCCTATACATTATTAATTGCAGCAGGTAATTGGGTCACTGGACAATGTGGTTTTGGGATTTTTAATAACTGCTGTAGCTGTCATCTGAAACATCTCCATTCACAGATTACAAGAATGCATTAGTACTGTGGCCATTTTTTCCCTGGGGTGTCAACAGTTCACCCTCACAGTACCACCTGCTGCTTCTTACTGTTCCTTGGCAAGACCGAGTTCCATACACTGCATACACCATCCTCAGCCTTTGCCCTCACACTGGGTCCTTACTTTCCACATAATTATCTTACCAATTGTTCAGTGACACACTAAGATCTGAACATCTTCCTGATTAGCTGATTATACTGTCAATCTTTTGTTACCTTTATATTTTATCTGTGTGAGGTTACGATTTAAAAAAAAAAAGGCAAAAACTATATGCATCAAGGACTTACTTATTACTGGACTCAGAGTAAGCACGCACATGCACAAAGATTTTTTTTCATTATAGAATATAACTTATTTAGCTAATCACAGCATCTACACTAGAGGTGTCATGATATACTATCTTTCATCTATACTATCTTTCATCTATACTATGTATCTCACCATACTATACTTTTCAAGAGTTTCTTTACCTGCAAGTTTCAAATCCAAGCTCATGAGCTTTCTTCAGCTGCTCTAGTGTTGCCAAGGTGCTGTTCAAAGCTCTGCAGAGTTCAACTGCTTCAGATCGTGTGAGACTGTAGCGACCATTTTTTTCAACATGAAAAACTCCTCCATACCTGCAACTTACATTGAATTCTGTTATCAAAAGAAAAGAAAAAATGGTTAAAAATGTGTACCTAACGCTTCACTGAAACCTGGAAATGAGTTATTTTCAAGTATTATGCTTTCAAAGCAAACCCACAACAAGTAACAGCTACCAATTCATTCAGAAAAAGCACTGCTATTTTCAATCACCTTTTTCATACTTTCCCTCTTTGGGCTGAGGCATGAGCCAAATCTCCAGCCTTCCCAAAAATAGCAACACAGCATGTTTTTGTAGGGTATCTAGGACATTTAACATACCATTAACACTAATGTGCAGAAGAAAGGGTTAATAATAGTAATATCAATACAAATAAGAATAATCATGTGCATAGAGAGAAATGGGGAAACAACAGGACACTTCAAAGCAATGCGAATTAATTTTGCTTCTGCCCCACCTTTCCCTCAAGAGAAAAAAAGCAGTTGCCACTCCAGACTAGAATGACAACTGCAAAGCACACTTCATAGGAGTAGCTATTATTTCCAGTGCAAAGAGGAGCATGACTCATTTTTATCTTAATTTTAATGGAAGTTCCATGTGCAAGAAAGGGAAAAATAGAGCAGTCTTCTCCAATATTAAAAGGGTGTGTCCTTACTGTCTATTTGCAAAAAAAAAGATGATATATAGAAACTATTTTTCTAAAAATGAAATGCAATTCATGCACATTTACATTGACACGTTATAAATAATGAGCAATTTTCCTAATGTGATTTTTTCTTGACAGTCTATTTTGTTCTATAGCATAAATGTGAAAGCAAATGATAGTAATCAAGGCATGCACTCTTTCTTTAATTACTTTTGTCCATTTATAAATTGATGTTATTCTGTGGACAGGGTATCTACTCAGTGTAAACCTCAAGGAACTTTCCCTTCCATAGCTCACAGGAAACGCCCAAGGAGATAAAATACCAGATTAGATGCAGGCTAGGTGATGCATAAGAGGACAACCACTATTCACAACATAGGTAGGAGTCCAATAGTATTGATGCTTTCTTGTCCAAAGAAGCTCAAAAGCTGTGCATCCCATCTTGAATACTTGCACCATAGGCAACAGAATTAATAATTTCTGTTACTTGGATAGCCTTTCCACAAAAAGAACAGAAAAAAACCTCTTCTCCAACATTCCCACCTTCCCCAGTATATTGGCTGACAAAAAAAAAATAATTTAGACAAAATCAATTAGTATTTCAAAGCTGTTTAACAGTCTTGCTGATTACAGTTCTTCATATTTTTAATATTTTGTTGTCATGTGTCATTAAAAAACATAGCCCTTCTGACACTCCTTGACTACTGCTAGGATGGAGCTGCTCTCACATCTGCCATGCAAGTGACTTTTACTTAGGCTTCAAATATTTCATATTCAAAGCCTGATATTGTGTTGGAAGTTGTCCAGGCAGTAGCTGTATTAAGCATAAATGACCTAGACAAGAAAAAAGTTTCTCTTTAGTTTCCCTTGATTCTCTCTTCCTAAAAGATACTCTGTGAGGCCCAAGACTTTAAGTTAAATATGGGGATAAGATCACCAAGGTGTACTTGATTACTTTAAAGTAACAAGCTCAGTGATTTCGGAGATAAATTTTCTTGGAGCATCAACACCTTTTCTGGTAATTTTAGGCTAATTTCTAAAAAGCTTTTGCTGTGAAAGCAGATACCACATACACTTGCTTTGGGTTCCATTTGATTGCAGTTCATCCTAGATTCACTGAATTATAAAGTGAAGTTCACTTTTGTTTAGAGTGAGTTGATTTAGCTACCATCAAACCTCAGCCCATTCCTGCTTTTGAACACTACAATTTATGCTCTATTACCACTCTGAGATTCACTCATAGTCAGAATTCTGCTTAAAGAGTCAATTACTTAGACTTCTGCTGTTTAAAAAAGTAGGCTTACTTACACAGACAGGCTTACTGGAACTACACGTGGGCTACATGCCTACACAGGTGTACATTTTCCATGGAAATGCTCAGCCTGAGTAGACCCTGCACACCAGGACAGTGCTGGGAGGTACCAGGCTGACTGCACGTGTGCTGCCCAGCTGCACTGCAGGCATGCACAGGAGCAAAGCCAGAGCTCCCAGGAAGCCTTGCTTGTGCAGCATGAGAGATCACGTGGGTGTCCAGGAAACCCTGGGCAAAAATGTGGCAATCCAGTTCTCAAAACTGGGTTTGAGGCCATCCAATTCGTTGGCACTGTGCCCTAAAGTAATGCTGAGACAGCATCTTTTGTCTTCACTTTGATGACATCTTCTACGCCTACTATTCCAAAAGTTCCACTGCGGTAGCAGAGACACTCTGTTCATGAAGAGCTGAGTACAGAAAAAGGACCAAAGCTGTACCCAAAACTCACATGGAATTTCACAGTCTAAGCAAATTGTGTAAATTCAGCATCTAGTCTTTGAAGGCAGTAATTACCACATTTTAAAAAATACAAAATACAAACCCAGAGCTATCAAGGAATGCAGCATTTTTACTGTATAGTCTCAGATTGTAATGCTCACACAATAGGGACCCTTAATTGAATTAACAAAAAAAAATTCTGATCCCACTAATAAATACCATACCAAAAACAAATGATGGGATCTAAACAAAATTAATACCTCAATTTTTTTTTTCCCCATGCTGAGGCTTACAGAGTAATTTTGAATTAAGGAAGAAACATGACTGTAAATTTAAATCAAAACACATATTTCACCTTTTCCTGTAGGGCAGGAAGGTCAAATCCATTAATTTTATATTGATGTTACTTAGCTGGCGTTAACACACTTATGCAGAAGATGGATTTTTATTGTGTTCCAAGAGCCAAGGCAATGTAAAACTCATTCTGCGTGACAAACTATTGCTGATCCTTTTAATATTTTTGAAGCTTCAAGGGGGCTGACTCAGAGTGGACTCACAGTGAAATCACCAACAGCACGCAAACTTTCCCTCCTTCCCCCTCCTAGAGCTGTCTGGCTTTGGGGCCTGACAGGACACAATCCTTCCTTTCTTCCTTCATTCACATGATTTGCTACAGCTGTTTAATAATAGCCTTTGAAGAAGGCAAACGGTACAAAATAAATTTGAATTGTCATTATCATTAATCTCACCCAGACCGTGAGATTGGCTGACACAAACCAAAGCCATGGAGTGCTCCTGTCTGTGCTGAGCTTTATGAGCATGGAAAGCATAAACTTCCACATTTCTCCCCTTCTTTGCTGGGATTTCTGGTGCCCTCTTTCAAGCAGCTGCACTCAAACCTCTCTCTGCTATCCTCATTCACATATCTAAAGCAGGTTCAATTAATACTTGTCAGCCAAAATCACTAAATTTGGTTCCCCAGACAATTTGCTAGCTAGAGCCCACTGGTGGGGTGGAATCGCCTCACACAGACTAAAGAGCATTGTCCTGTCAGAGAAGTGTGAGTTACACCCTGATAATTAATAGGAGAGGCTTGTTAGAAACTGTCACTGTAAGAAACCAGGTGCAATTTCCATTTCCACCCTGATTCTGCAACCCTTATGTATAATGAGTAACACTGACTCACGCTAACTCTTCCCACTGGAATAAATTTTCCACAAAGATTTTTGGTATACTGTATGGATGTCCCATGCACTACTCCCCAGTTTTCATTGTTTTCAAGACACCACCTGGGGGTTTCATTCTCAAGGTGGACACTGTTTTCTATTTGAGGGAAAGAAAAAAAAAAGCAACAGATCTTTTAGCAACTGCAGAGACACATCAAAGCAAACCAAGTGGAAGATCTGCGAACACCCTGCCCACGTGAGCGAAAGCAAGTGTAAGACTTGTACGTGCTAACAGACTTCTTGGTAAAACCGCACACTGAACTGCACAGCAACCAGGAAATGTTAGGGGGATGTTTTGGTGGGGATTTTCCCTTTTCAGTTTGTGGTTCAAGATGATTGATAGCTCACCAGGATGTGCGAAACTGGGGCTGACAACAGGGACAGAACTAGAGGTTTGACAGTGCATATAGTTTTCATTCTCTTTGTTTTAATAGATATAGGATTTACACTTACTGTAAGAACTTGGTTCTGCATTTATTAAACTGATTTCTAGTTCTAGGCAGATATACATGGGTAATTGTCTCATAATCACAGATTATTGAATTTTGTACTGACATTTCTGAACAGGGACAACCACCAGCTTAGCATTGATACCTACATTATGAATATTATCACCTGCTTTAAATGCATGCTAGTAATGAAGTAGTAAAAAGTAACATACTGGAAACAGATTAAAATATTTTAAAAATAAAATCCTAGTCATTACTATTCCCCTTCAGGCAAATCTATGAATTGGGCCATATGGGTCCTAAAATCTGAGGAGATCTGGACAATCCAGATCTTGTCTCTCAGTTCAGACCTATCTCTAGTTATACCTGGTTTTCTAATTGTTTCTTAACAAAACTACTTCATGGCTAAATAAGAATGCATATTTTATTTCTGACTTGAGGAAATGGCCTCTGAATACAAAATTTCATATGGGATGGATTCATAAAACATTTCAGCATCCAAAACATTTTGTCAATGTATATATTACGTAAGTCTGATTATTGCCATTTTGACATCTGTGAGAGCTTAAAATGTACAAAAAATTATTATTCAGTGATTACCTAATACACTACAACACACATGGGCCTGGAAAGCATTATTTGCTGAGTATTCTACCTTTTTTTTAGTCTATTAGTAAAACACTTCACTCAAGCAACTTGCAGCCCAGGCAACTGTAACAGGATACAGAGGCTTTTACCTTTATGTCAGAAGTTGGACTGAAGCCCAAGTCAGTGATGAAAACCACTGGATAGCTGTTTGCTAGGTTATGTAAAATGATTCATTAATCCCAGCCACAGTCACTAATAGACACGTGTCGACATCATTAAAACACACCTATACTTGAATCCCTCGGGGCTTGATGAGGAAAGGAAAACTGTGCTGGGAAAATAGGACTCAGAACTGGGATGACTACACACTGATCAAAATTCAGAAGTCAAATTTGCAAGATCCACGTGAATGAAGCCAGCAGTCCTTTACCATCCCAACACAAAAGCGCCAAGGATCAAGCCACACGTATCATCATTAATTGTGGCTGGTTTTGTGTTCCTCAAGTTATGATATTCTTGTTCTGCTAATCACCACTCTCTAAAGAAAGCAGAGAAACAAATCTAGAAATAGACCACCTGCACCATAAGCAAGGTTTTTCCAAATAGTGACAGTGAAAGTAAGTCTTCACAGATTCTTAGGAGTTGCCCGATTAAATACTTTCCTTGGAGTACTGCCAGGTTGTGAAACCTACAATGATTTATAGGAAATACATTTCCAGATTTAGTGGCAATAAACTGTATTTTTGGTTTTCAAAGTATCCCTTGTGCATACTTAAATAAAGAAAAATAAGGGGTTTGTTTTTCAGTTTGAAATTGCCCTTAATTCTGAAATTAAAATAATTCATTTGCATAAAATAAAATAGAATCACTTAAGAAAGTTAGGTTTAAATGTTTACATGGCTGCAATACATGTAGATGGTTTAAGGAACCCAGACAAAAGTTTCCCTCAGGGATTTTTTAAAATGCCGCATTTTCATTTCAGTTTGGTATAGAAAAATGTTCTAAGCCTTGACAATTTTAATGGGAGAGAAAAACCCCACATAATTATATCCCTAATAGATATGTGATATTCAGGGAGGGAAAAATTCTCTGCACACCTGGCTTTTTAAAGACAGCAATGTCCAGGAAAACACTTTAAAAGGGATTTACCTGCATGTTTGTAAGGCTTTCCTGCTATAAATAGAGACAACATATTCTTAGTAGTTGGGTGTGGTGACAAGAAAGTGAAGATGACTCTCCATAGATCCAAAGGTGTAAAGTCAGAACTTTCTTTGAAGTTGTGCCTAAGCTCTTCCTACTACCCAGTTATATTTGGGCACCTAGTAATTCAGTCTAAAAAAGTAAATAAGAGTGTAGCTTTCTCACTTTCCTGTGTGCTGCTGACTGCATGAGAAGTCATGAGACAGCCATGCTAACCTTGAGGTCCAAGTGGGCTGACGTGGATCTCTGCAGCGAAAAAGAAATGTGGCTGGACGTATGCACAGAGGCCAGAGCGGGACACAGTACTGTGGGAGGTTCTCCTTTCTCCAACAAAAATTAGCGAGTATTACTTGCATTTCTGTCTTACTTTTGGGAGTGCACACTGGAAATGAGATGAGAGACAAAGCTCAAGCTGCTGGCTTTCTTCTAAATTGTTGTTCCTAATGAATCTGCCTACTGATCATCGCAGTCACTGTCTCTGTATCTGTTTGCTGATGGACAAAAATCTCCAGCCTCTTAACTGACAGCTCTCCTGGCTACTGCTTTAAAACAATGGGTGTGGGAGTAGTGCTATTAATAAATCAAGCATTCACAGAGTCACTCAAAATACAAGTAAGTACAAGAAATATGCTTCAGTCCTCAGCAGCTGCTGTAGGAAGAAAAGAATCTGCTAATGCATCTTCCAATCATACTTTATCTGCGTGGCAACTGTTGCTCTAGTAAACATCCTGAGTGAGCCTATACTGTGTCATCACTTATGATAAACCTGCTTGCTGCTGACATCCATATTAGTCTTTTTGTAATAGTCTCACCCAATAGGGAACTGAAAGTTTTCAGACTCCAGTGGAACGTGGTACAGCTGCGCAGCACCTCGGGGGAAAAAATTGCAGGCAGTGATATCATAGTCTGCAATTAGTTATCTGATATGCCCCCCTCGAAATGATGAAAACATAATCAACATTGCCGATACGAGGAGAGCTCCAGGCTGTTAGTGAGTAGTCTAACCCCAGAGGCTGAGTAACAAGGGCTGTGAGGAGAATCAGTTGGGATCAGTTCCATGCAACCCAGGTGAAGAAACATGAAACAAAGCTGGAGAATAATAGCTGGAGTCTGATTTTCACTGTTAGACCAATTTAGTTATTTGGCATAAAAGCAGTGGACACTCAGAGTGGCTCAGCAGACAGAGCCCCAGCCTGGAGCCCAAAGGACCTTTCTCCTATTTGCTGCTCTGTCACTTATCCGATCAAAGAAAGGAAGCTCAGAAATCTTTTCAAAAGCACTGAAAGCCAGCCAGTTAAAACAAAGATAACATTACTCTGGTAGACATACCAAAGAAAGGAAGGCTGCTCAGAATGTGCCTCACAATGTAGGACAGAGTCTGTAGAAGTCAAAGTTCTTATGCAAGCTTCTGATGATGGAAGAGAATATTTTCACACCCACTACTCCCTTTGATTTTCCCCTAATACAAGAATGACAGGGATCCCATAGCCTGTAACCAGATTGCCTAGGCCAGCCGGCAACTTCTCCTGGAATTTTTGGTGGCAAAATATTTCTGTTTTCTGGAGTCTTAATGGCTCTATCCATGCACATGGTAGGGTTTCAAGAATCTTGAGATTTATACTGAAAATGCTGACTAGGAAGTAACTTTCCTAAGATGTATGCAAGTTATTCATACACTAAGCTACATGAGCAGTTAAATTTCTCTAATAATTCTCACAGTCTTAGTTATGAATCTTTTCAAACTGGTTTAATAAAAAGGCATGTTTCATAACTAGATTTTGCAATAAACATTAGGATGTACACAATGCTATTGCTATCACAAATATGGTGGAAATAGTGATATTTTTCCTATTTAAAAAAAAAAGTTTATCTAAATGTAACAATTCATGACAAGCAGTGAAGATTCTCTTGCTTGAGGGAAGAATGAGAAAGAGGCACTGGCAGTGTGGCCTTGATATTCTGTGATCTCAAGTACTACATTAAATCCTACATATATTCAGGCAGTGGAGATACATAAAGGCAATGCACTACTGCTTGCATGTAATCATCCTCAAGTAGTGAAGCATCATTGTTTCCCAAAAGTGCTGGAATCATTGTGAAGCCAGTGATTTTGTTGTGATGCTCATTGAATCTAGTAATTTGTTTTAATGAGATATAGCTGGATTTTACAAGATCCAGAGCTAAATCCATGTTTGAATGGTAAATCATACAGTGGCAGACCTCAGTTCAGGTACAGTGAGTTCTATGACATTGCATTCATTTTGAGCATGAGTCAATTCAAACATCAGTTTGGGAGTATGCTATCTTAATAAATACAAAATTTGAGACAGTTACTAATTAATAAAGCACCACAATATTTTTTCTCCCACCAAGGACATTACTTGAAGCAAAATTCATTATGTGGTTCATCAAGAGCACTAGACAAAACATCCATCCAGGACATAAGAGTACAGGCTGGGAGAAAAACTCATTGAGAGCAGTGCTGATGAGAAGAACTTGGGATTTGTCATGGATGAAAAGCTGGACATGAGCCACCTGTGAGTGCTCCCAGCCCAAAACGCCAACAGCATCCTGAGCTGCATCCAAGGGAACGTGGTCAGCAGGGCAAAGAAGTGATTCTTTCCCTCTACTCTGCCCTTGTAAGACCCCACCTGCAGTGCTGCATCCAGCCCTGGAGTCCCCAACATAAGGACATGGACCTTTCACAGCAATTCCAGATGAGGGTCATGAAAATGACTGGAGGACTGGGGCACACTTCCTACAAAGAGAGGCTGAGAGAGCTGGGATTCTCCAGCCCAGAGAAGGCACTGAGGAGGCCTCACTGCAGCCTTGCAGTACTTGGTTTTTTTTTTTTTTTAAAGAGGGAGAGTTTTTTACACAGGCAGACAGTGATAGGACAAGGGGGAGCAGTTTTAAACTAAAAGAGAAAAGATTCAGATTTGATGTTAGGAACAGGTTCCTCACTGTGAGGGTGGCAGGCACTGGAACAGGTTGCCCAGAGAAGCTCCACCCCTGGGAACATTCAAGACCAGGCTAGATGGAGCCTTGAGCAACCTCATTTAGAGGGTGGCATCTCTGCCCATGGCAGGGGTTGGAACGAGGTAATCTTTCAAGTCCCTTCCAACCCAAGCCATTCTGTGATTCTGTGATGTCTTAGAAACAGCAGAAGTAGCTGATGCAGTGAGAAACCACTTTTCCAGGTGATTTGCTGCCAATCACTGTGCATAGATCCTCTTGTCTTCCTTGAACAGTCTAAAAACATGTCTTAGACACACCTTGCTATAACAAACTGCTAATTGACCTGACTCATAAAACTACTTTCTCTAGTAGTGGTGGGAAGGGTACCTCCAATATAGAAATCAATTCAAGATACCAAAACCAGTTAAGTTAAAAAGCCAAAGATATATTTCAATTAGTCATGTTGCCATGACTATCACTGTGGATATATTTGTATCAGGGGTGGAAAAAAGGTGTCAATACATTGCTTTGCAATTGCTGTGAGTCAACAGTGATGTGATTGCAACTGTGTTGATAAAATGGCATGACCACAGCACTATGAGTAATAAAGTCAGACAGAAGACTGATACTGTTAAGAAATTCAGCACAGGTCTACAAAAAGTTGGTTGTATTGATGCCTTGAGAGGCTACCTGGAACAGAGGCTAGACAGAGTTAAAGGAATAAAGTAGGTATTTATTAAAAGACCTTCAAAGGATACACCTTGGGCACAAGAGCCCGGCCATGGCTACACCCAAGATGAACAACAGGTCATGAGTTTTTGCACTTTTTTAAGTTTTGGTCCATTTATATGTTGGGGTTAATTGTCCAATTACAGCTTCAGGTCATGAAGTGCCATCCTCCCTGACTGCTGTCCTCAATTCACTATTGTTAATACTTTTGGAGCCTGAAACTGCAACGGTGTCCTTGGTTCTGGGGCTGGAAAAGGATTGTATTGTCTAACTGAACTGTGAAGAGAACTTGCTAACACTTTGTGTGAAGTTGAGAGATATGTACTAATGCAGTACAGAATCTGCAAAACATGAAAGCTAAAACTTAAGACATCAGTATGGGTGTCTCAAAAATTAGGAAAACGCTTACTCTTACTCATAAGGGGTATTTTCTCACACATATTGTTTGGCTGAAGGAAGGATTGCACAACCAGACTCAGTGATGGATTGCCAAACAGTAACTGAAGAGAGTTTCCTATTTTTACGGTAACAGTTTTCAGAGAATGCTCTCGTCCTCTGTGTTCTTGTTCACTTCCTATCCAGTAGAATAATATTTGCACAAGCACATTTTTCTTACAATTAATCATAATGCTTCTTTCATCTGAAATAGCCCTGTATGTGAAATGATACCTGCTTTCTGAAACTGAGGCAAAAGAGGCACTGATCTTGTTGATGAGACAAGGGTCTGGGGCTTTGGAGAAGACATTCTATTTACAGCTACATTGCTGTCTCTCTGTTGTCCTGTCTGTGAGGTGGGGATAAAAACACTGACTTCCATGGGCTACAGAAATCACAAATGATTATTTTCTGCTGGCAGCATGTTTGCCAGTTCATTTCTTTCTCACTAATTGAGAATATTCTTTCTCTGTTAAATACTACTCTACTTAGACTTCAAATTTTAAGTTCTAAGGTAATTTAAATGCATTCAGCCTGACTCCAGCTCTGATGAGGGTGTTGATGAAATCCACCAGATAAGGTAACTCCCTCTTGACCAAATGTTGTAATTTTTACATAAACTCCATGCAATGGAAGAGGGGGGGAGGAACCAAACAGAACAAAATTTCAACAGAGATACCATCTATTTCTGAAGTGATACATTGAGAAAGCCTAAGATGGCAAATCTGTTTCAAGAATTCTTCTACAATAGTCAGAAGAATCCAGGAGATGAAAAACAGAAGGATACATCTCAGACATGTGCTGGGGTTGAAATGTTTGAATGTTTAAGGTACTGTAGGATATATTAAGGAGAGACAACTTGTTTTTGTTACTAATGTCTACCCTGAGCTTTGAAGACGTGGATGTGTATCAAGTAAACATTATCAATAAATACTTTTTTCAGTTATTAATGGATATAAACCTTGCTGGGTCCAAGACTTTCAGTGCTGTGGCTATGTTTTTAAGGGCCTTGTGATAACACAGACACAATTGAAGCAAATAACATTGTTTATATTTTATTTTGAAGGGTAGTCTAGTCAGGCAGAGAGAGCTTTTTAAAATTTTCCTCCTTTTCTCAGCAAAAGAAGTTAATTAAAGAGTTTATTCATTTGTAAACACAAAATTTTGTATAGAAATTCTACTGTTCTTTAAGGGCACTGTAGAAACATCTTGCCAGTCTTGCACTATTCTTTATGCAATATATTATTTATGCTGCACCAATGTACAAGAGGTCTGGTCCCCACTGGCATATATATAAGTAATAAGAGTTGTTAAGAAATATAAGAGAAGAAGAAAACCTATCTCCAGCTCCAGAAAGAAACACTAACTACTTGTTATACGTACTACCTGAATTAAAATAAGGTCCCATCAAAGCATTATAGGGAAGCAAATTCAGATTTAGTCATTGGTCTTAACAATCTCCTCACAGGATATGTCTCCTCCTGGAAAACTGGACAACTGGGCTTTTTCTAATCCCCATGAACCCGCAGAGACAGAAAACACTGTCTAGTGTATATGCCTAGAGATGCCCTGAATAATCACCTGAATAACTGTGCTGATCTTACTCTTCCGTGATGCTCTGAGATTGCCCCTGTTTCATTGTTTTAAAAAAACAGATAATGCTGTGCTCTGTCCAGTGTGAGCACAAACAATATCACTACTGGATAACGTGTGAGACTTGGCAGGTCAAGAGTATGTTGAGAAAATAAAACAAAACTACTGTAATCTTTTCCCACCCAAAAAGCAGCCAGGAAATTAAGCCATAAGAATAAAAGGAGAAAAAAAGAAAAGAAAGAGTGAATAGAACTGATCTTGTAGAAATGTCACAAGACACAAAAATCATCACAGACACTCTTAGAAGCGCTCTGCAATATTTTATACCACAACAGGGAGCAAATGGATCCAGGGTATTACTGAGGCAAGCCACAAAAGCAGGAAAGAAACTTTTCTCTAGACAGTCACCATGGGAATGTGTCACATGCTCAAAATGTCTGTCAGTTGCTGCCTTTAATACAAGAATTTTCAATGGGATAAGTGCTTCTCTAAAACCTGAGCTGTGCCCACTCAGTGATGAACTGGAACCACCAAGTATCTCGTCTCAGCAGGCTATAAAATGATTTGGCTACATTGTGGAAAAGAGGAGTTTAAAAGTTTGGAGCTCAATACGCAATCTCAAGGAGGACATTTTTATTTTCTGTGCTAGGAGAGATTGTGCTCCTCACATGACAAAATTTCTCTGACTAGAGCAATGGGAAGAGTGGTATTTTTGTTAATACCAACCTTCCAAAGTCACTGAACACTCCAGCCCTACAGCCTTTCCCAGAGCATCAAGCTTTAAGTAGAAATACCTCCAAAATCTCAGTAAGACAGTTGATATTTATCACTAGGAAGTATTGCTTCAAACAGGAGCAAAACTTGACTAAATTTAAGACACTGTTCTTCAGCTAAGTATTAAATAAATTTCCAAATTCTTGAACCTAAAGAAGTGTTTATTCTAACAGCAGGGCAAAAGACATAAGCCAGTTCTCACTTGGCAAACTGCTTCAAACATCACTAATTACAAAAAGATAAGCATGGAATAAGAACTCTTTAAGGAAACTCTACTTTGCATTTGCTGTTGTCTAACAGGAAACAATTGCTATTGAACTAAAAAAAGCTGCCAGTCCTCAGTGCGTATATAGATAGCAAACACACAAGAAAACAGGATAAAACTGTTGGAGCAATAAAGTTTTATCTGATTTTTATAGCACTGCTACTGGTGAAATTGATTAAAACAAAATATATATTATTTCACTTCCATGTTCCAAGCATTCCTATATGTCAAATTTATGCATAAACAACGTATAGGAACAGAAAACAAAACCCTACATTTATAAATATGAAGACTCATTAGCAAAATAAGCTTTTTTCTACGTTTACACACCTGTGTAAATGATGGAAAAGGGAAAGGACGTGTAAATAATGAAGGACACCTAACCAAGCAGGAGGAGGAAAAATAAGGAAGTGAGTGAAAGATGCGATCAGGCCGCACCCTCAGTGTCTTCATTATGAATGGATCATGTTTCTTTATAATTGGCAAATCCTACTTTCCCTTGAACCTCCCTGGTTAACTACTCCACCTTCCTTGTGCAGAAGCTTTATCCAGAGCACCAGGATGGAGATGGGAAGACCTGGCTGTCCTCAGCAGTGACATATTGTGTCACCCACCACAGGGACACTCCACCTTGTCTCAGAGATGTGAGCTGGCCGATGGCAAAGAGTAGGTAAAGCACTCCCATCAGAGCCTGCCCTGCAGCACAGCTGCACTACTGCATTTCCATGCTGCAGGAGGAGCACACTGCAGCCTGTTCAGTCTGGTTTGAGTGGGCATGTGGGCTCAGAGCGCTCCCTGCAAACAGCCTCGCTGCCCTGGCACGCACCATCCCATCCCTCGCTGATACGCCTTCCTGCGGGGAAGCTCTGCTCCCTGGGAGAGGCTGCCAGCTCAAGGCTGGTGCTCAAATTTACACCCCACTTTGGCCAGCAGCATGTTTTCTGCCTGTGCACTCGCTCACATCTGCTCACAGGGTTCTGGGTGCCCACAGAACATCCACTGAGCTTCAGTTAACCTCTCACTTCTGTATGGGAAATCTGCAAGAAACTATTCATTACAGCTACCCACACACACCACACCCTGCTTCTTTACAGACACCTATCCATTAACAAAAATAACAATAAAAAAGCCCCCTAGGGAAATGTACTTCTGAGAACCTGTTTTGCTAACATGCTGTCACTGTGAGACATACATAATTAACAAAAGCTATGCCATGGCAGTTTTTTTCTTACTATTACACGTACTGTCAGAGGCAGCATCTTATTTACGAAAGCAGGTATTTAGTAAAACATTCATTGTGAAGCTGAGGATTTCAGGCTAATGCCCTTTTCCTAGGCAGATGTCAGTATGTACCCTGGCAATCTCTTTTACAACCCTCTCACATTGCTTTTGGAACAGTATTGTTAGCAGAGAGATGAAGTTTTAACACAGCTGCCGCATGTCTGGCGGGGTTTTTATTTTTTTGGGGTTTTTTTGGGGTTTTTTGCTTTTTTTAAGACACGACACAGTCTCTTCGAGTTTCCAGCTACTAAGCTACATCAATCATCAACAGAAAAGAGGAAAAAACAGTGAAGCAAAGTATTCAAACTCCAAATGTAAGTAGAATTCAGGTCTTCTCTGTGATTTTTACTTTGAATTAGCATACCCTGCTTGTGCTTTTATGTTTTTAACGACCAAAACTGTAGATTATTCTTCAACTCCTTTTAGGGTTTTTTGATTTATTTGTTGTTGTTGTTGTTGTTTGGGGTGGGTTTTTGTAATGTTTCACAACATGAAAATTGAAGGTTATTGCACCAAAATAAGACAGTTGCATTATATAAAGTTGCCAGTGTTGTCACGTAGAGGAATTGGAAAGTCCCAAAGCCATTGCTTACAAAAGAAAGTTCAATTATGTTCCTAATTGAAAGCACAGACTCAAAAAATGACTGCAGGTTTCGTTAGGCAGGAAACAGTCATGGAGGTTTGAACTTTAAATTGCAATTAGCTGAACTTTCTGTCTGACTGGAAAGATTCTCCAAGGAAAACCCCTCTTTTCCTCAGCTGCCACTTCACATTACTGCCTGCAGACTCATTCATAGGATGAGCTGCTCCGCCGTCCTTGGGCGGGGGCAGCTCCGGCGAGGCAGGGAAATCACAGCCAGCTGCTACTGATATTACCGCCGAGGCACTGCGGGGAGGAAATGATAAACACACAGCACTGACACAATCCTCTCTGCCACTGCTATTAGCAGCACCCATCATGGCCACTGATAATTACAGTGTCTGATAGCTTTGGAATTATTATTACCTCTCTGGCAGGGAGAGATGGCTGTCTGTTAAGAGATGATGGACTCCTGGAAAATGACCAGCAGCTACACCAAACTGGCTTCCCGCCCACAGTCATGGATAATACACAGAGAATGGTCCAAACCACCAGGTTTATCACACAGAAACCCTGACAGGTAAAGGCAAAGAACAAACTAGACTGTGGATGTGTTCTGCTTTCTAGCAAGTTGGAAGTTTCCATTTCTCTATTTTAAGAATTCAGTTTAATGCTGAGAAATTGAATCAGCATGCTCCCAGATGCCAGCTGATTCTAAAATATGATGTGTTTTGAACACCATTAATTGTTAAAGTGCAATGTTGCATTGTTTTCAAAGCAGGCAAGATTACTGTGATGGGTCATGTTTGTTTCACAATTATCCTCTCTGTGAAGTTGTATTTCACAGATAACCATGTACATTTAGCCTTGGTCCTGGAAAACCCAATTTTATAGGCAAGTTTTGCAGAACTCCTTCCGTTGCTCTCTCACATAGTATTCTCTTGAAAATAAAAGACCAAACAGTGACATATGAAGGGGAGAATTATCATCTTCCGTATTGCCTGTATTTTCAAACACTTACTCCTTAGTTCCAGAACAAAAATGTGATGCAAGAAGACCAGAAAGCAGATGGGAGAAGCCTTTCTACAGCATTTGGAACGTCAAAAAACTTTTAAATTCTTTGACTGATTTACCCTCTCCTTATAAAGGAACTCTACATTGCTTTATCTCTGCTTCTCTACAACGTGTTTTACTACCAGTCAACTAAATTCAGAACTAGTATTATCAAATATTATCACATCTTTTCAACAAGTATTTTAGGAGTAATGAGCTCATGATTCTCCCTGGTGTTTATCTGTCTATCAGCATGTCACGATGTCTCTGACTCCTGGCACATTCTTGATACAGTCAAACCTCATTCATGTTTAGGTGACAGATGAATAACTGCAATATTCTCACTATCTTCAATTCAGGCCTATAAAAGTCAGGGGAACTCTTCTGGAAAGAAAGATACACCACATATGGATGAACATTTTGTTTAACCTTGGCTAGGGCTACCAGTGGTTTTAAAAGCATTTACTTCAAAAAGTTCTTCCTCAATTGTACGATGCTATCTGTCCTCATTAAGCCCTTCTGTGACTTCCTGTTTTCAAGGTAATGGCTCTTCATTGTGGTGAACACCAGTACCTAAAGTATCTTCAAACATTTCTCCAAAGACTGCAAAACAATCCCCTGCCATGCTTTGTTGGCTCTGCATGTGCAAGCGTTTCCAGGATAGCTCCACAACCCTTCCACTAAACAATGATGGAAAGCTTAAGTGAACTCTTAATAAAGTCTAGTTACTTTATAGCCTTGGGAAACTGCCAAGATACACACTCTAAGGACTGAGTGAAAATAAACTAGCACAAAGAGCTTCTTCAAACTGCTTTATTTACAAATTTACAGGATAGATATGCAAACCAAAGGGCAGGCAGGTCTCTTCCTTCGTGACTGACCAGCAGCTGCAGGAGCCCTGTCTCAGAGCCTTACCTTGGAATGGGGCTCTGGCAACCTCTCCAGCGCTAACAGGCAAGCTCCTTCCTCATTCTCCCTCTTTCCATTTCATCCTTACCACTACTACTTCTCCTCCCGTTTCTTCCAAGTTTGGGAGTCAAAATTCTAGGATTTGCTTTGTGTTAATCAAGAAAAACTTTGAGAAAAATATTTCTACAAATACATAATGCTTGCAGGAGAAAATCTCCTCTGAAAACATCATTAACCAAGATATCAGCATCTACATGCTCCAGGATCCAGACTCCTTAGACGAGTCATGTCAACACCAAGAGTAAGAAACATATCAGTGACAGTATAGTCACAACACCACAGAAATCAGGATGAGTAAGTTTTTCAGCTTTCTCTGTATCTCATTTTTCCTTCTGAATCACATTAAGAGTAACTCCAGGTCCTCTTTAATTCCGTGAGATTCTGTACTAACAGAATCAAAATTCCAGTTCAGGAGTTTCCCAACAGCAATAGCCATTAGTCTATGATACACAGCAAAATCACTGGCTAAAAATAGAAAACAACACCATCAACTGCTGTTTTGAAATCATTACCGACTACAAAGCCATGCTGGAATGTACTGTATACCAACTCAAATATACTGTAGCTATATTCTAATACCTTACTAAGCCAGTAAAGAAACTTCCCTGGAGGGCATATGTGAAGTTTGACACACTTTTTGTAACTGTGCTGAGGGCTCAATAATGGGGCTTTCTGTCTCACTGTAAAAACACGTTACTCCCAGAGTGAGTGCAGACCCTGCTCTCTAGGACACTCCAGGCAGCTCACAGAAGTAAAAATCAGTCCAGCAGTTATAGTATTTCTACAGTGCACAGACATGGACCCAGCAAAGGACTTAAACACATCTTAGACATACCTTACTTGCCTACAGTAGCCCTGTCCTTTCTCTTAAGGCTTTGTCTAGATACTGCTCTGATCTTAGCAAGAGCATTTTGGTGCAATGGACACATGATTTTAGAAAGAAAAGCTATGAGGCTGCTTCAGCTATCACAGAAGCACTGGGAACTTGTTCCCCCTGACACACCCATTCCCAGCCTGGCAGCGCTGCAACCTTTAACAGAAGTATCTCCTGCTGCTCAAGCAAATGAGACTTATATTTACTAAACACACACAGCCCTTGGGTGACAATGGCCATGAAAAATGCATTTTGTTAGACTCCTGGAACTGATGAGTACAAAAACAATATAGAAGCACAACTGTTATCCCTAACCACAAAATGCCTCGAGGCAGTTACAGTCACAGTGAGAGTCTGCTAAAAGTATGGTCATACGCCTAAAACATGGTTGAGCCTGCACCATGTAAAATTTCAAAAGCTTTTTGTCACTTAAGACATACAATTTTTATTTTTTTCTCTGTATTACCCTTAGATTTTTAAATACAAATATTTAAGCAGATAACCAAGCTGCAGGAAGGTAAGTGATAAACAACTGAACTTTGTCACTTCTAACACCCTTTCTTCCAAAAGCTCATCAGTCAGCCCCAGAGAGACCTTCAAAAGCCAGAAGCAAGCATGCTTGGCATAAAAGCTCTCCAAATTTCAGCAGAGATGCCTGCAGTTTTTCTCCTGTTTGGCAAGGCTGTGCCCAAATGCAGTTTGTTTCAGCTGTTGGTTCAGCTCATGTGAACTCCAGAATGCAGCTGTAAGCTGGAGGGGGGGCTTACCCCCTTCCTTCCACCCTCCTTTTCGCTGCAGTCCGAAGGGGAGCTGGGAGAGCAAACTGCGTTTGTAACAGCAGTCACATTGTCGAACTGAGCTTCACCAGAGCCATTCCGAATTCCCCAGTGTAGTTCTGTTCCTAGTTTAAACTTTATTCTTTAATGTTCTGCAATTCATTTTTTACAGATTTGGAATTGCCCTTTACGAGCCATACACAGCTTTCTGTGATTGTACAGACCAGCACAACCGAGATTACACTTCTAAAACATCTCTGATAGCACTTGAAATAATAAAAGTTTATAGATGCAAGAAAGCTGTTAGCTGTCTAGCAGAAGCACACTCGCTGTCTGAAGCATTAACTTAACAATCATAAGCGTTTTCATTCATAAAAATCTTACCTGTTTCTGATAGACAGAGCTTCAGCAAACATAATCCAAAAACTGTCCATAAGGAGAAGTTGGTCATTGTTTTTTTGGAATTGTTTTGCAAAATCCAAAGATCCTTGCAAGCTGCAGAAAGAAAAGCCCCGACGCTTGTTAAGCCTGCAGTCAATGAGTCTGAAGTTTGCTGCACTTTTTATTCTGATTCAAAGGAACTGAAGTAATGACATAACTGGGAGGGGGAAGCTCCATCAAAAGTCACACCCATATTGCAACAAAAGTTACCCAGCAGCAGAAGAAGGGGGAGTGGAAGGAGAGCTGGGACTGACTAAGCAGGCACACTTGAGTTTTAAAGAGCCACTAAACCTTCTCTTCTTACGCTAGTCTAGTCAAAAGTTATACTTAGTGTGCTTGTAGGAAAATGTGTGTAATCTCTCCTGAGTTCTTTCAGAAATGCACTGTTTGTTATAAGCTTTGCGTCCTGCATTTTAAAATCGCTTCATTGTTACAAACCAAGTGAACATAAAAGCACTAGAGTTTCTAAACCCTGGTAAAGCATCTATAACAGCCTAGATATTTCCCAAAAATATTTTGCTTATTTATTCCTATCTCACCATTTTCTCTTTGTGCAGTTCTATTAAGAGGAAGTAAAATGCCTGCTCTGCAGTGAAGCTTTCTGCAATGTTTTTGCTCACTGCTGAAGGATAACATCATGCAGAAGGTAAGTCGAGGCTGTTCAGTTTCCCACTGCCCGTTCTACCCTTGATGTCCCTGCACAGGCTGCTCCAAGAAGAATAATGAATGAGCAAAAGTAGTGAATAATGCCAGTGCCAGAAGTGAGTGATACTGAGGACTAAGGCTGATACTTTATTCTACTGATGGCATAAGGTACAAAAGGAATTTTTCCTCCTATTCCCAATTCAGAAAGCAGAGAAACAGGATGAAAATGTACCAGATCTTTGAGGTTCAGACAAGGCTTCAGTTCCTGAGGGACATATGTTCACTGCAGTGTGTGGTTTTGTTTGGCTCTTCATGAAAGCCCTGGTGAAAACCCCAAGGCCCCTGTAGATAAGCAAAAGGCTTGTCTCTTGTGTGCCTTGGAGATTTCTCGTGGTGTCTCCATGCACTAGCTTCTCTTTAGAGCTGGAGAATTGGAACAGTGGTTCCTGTGCTCTGGGATGAGGAGTTGGTCAGGGATCACCAAAGCCAGCACTTCTCACCTTTAACAACAGCCAGAAATGCCCTGATTTCAGTTTCCCTTGCCAAATCTGGAATGAATAGTCCAATATCAGATTACCATTTTGTCGATCTTCCCACTTGAAAGAAGTTTCTCATTAATTTAATCTCCGTTAACACAAACAATGGAAAAGTACAGACAAGTCTCTCCAGCCACAGGCACAAAAAGGTCACACAAAGAGGTTTTCAGGACTTTGCCCTTTTTTTTTGCCTTTTGACTTAGAGATGGCTGGCTATCCTTTCCTCAACCAGGCAAATTTTTAGTAGCAGGTTCCAACAGGCTTTTCCTACAGGTCTAGAATATCTGATGGGACAAAGTTAAAGTAAAAATCTTTCCTTTAAACACAGGGTATCTTTTTATTGTGAAGCTAGTAACTTTGAAATTATGGACAAAGCACATTTTCTTTAGTAAATATGCTGTTTTTTAATTTTTTTTAATTTTAAGAAATAGCTTTAAAAGCAATTGAAAAGCAACCTCCTATATATCTTATTCTCTAAAGTGGAAAGAGAAATAGTTCTGTAAAATCCTGTCCATTTGTATCTATAAATGTTTTGGCATCAAATCCATGAATAAAGTTTAGTGGGATTTCAAAATGCTGGCACACAGTTAATGAATGTTTTAAATTTACTAAGTATATCTTTTTCTTCAATTGCTAAGTTACTTTTAAAATTCACGTCCTATGGATGAAACAGAATAATTAAACATTTAATTAAAATTCAGGAAATTTTGAGTCCTATTTTTGATGAACATAAATTGCCTCTCCATTAATATCCTGCATTCATAACGGTACAGAATTAAAAAAAATAAAAAGTTTTCTTTGGCCCAGGTAAAGGGAGAATAACGTCCATTTTAGGGATAGAAGCAGACTCTTAGATAACTAGGAGTGGAAATTCCTAGCCTCTTCATGGTCTGAAGCTTCTAATTCTAGCCTTTCTGACACCTGAATATGAAAAGGTTGTTTTCTAGATACCAAAATATTACTTGTTATTCATCTCAGTCTTTTCAATACTTCTGCATGTGTTCAGCAAGGGTGGGTGGTATTCTGCTTTGGAAAGACTCTCTCATGGTTGTTGCCCTGTAAAACTGGGCTAAGATTAGACACATTTAGACCACGTGCATGGAGATGCTAGTACCTAATGCAAGAGAAAAAGACAG
>VYZP01015067.1:0-10009 GCA_013400635.1 Hypocryptadius cinnamomeus | reverse complement strand
CAGGGAGCAGCAGGGATGGCAGGGCCAGGGCCAGGGCAGAGCCACAGCCAAGAAGCAGTAACAGCATGTCAGGAGGTGCATGGGGCCCCAAACAAGGAGGGGAAGGAACACAGGGTTTGTGCACCCACCAAAGGAGCTTGTGGAGACAATAAGAGCAGGACAGTGCCCAAAGCAGCAAGGGACTCCGTCACCAAGCCCCCAGCGCTGCTGTGCCACCAGCACCCCGAGGCATGAACGGGCAGAGGAGAGGCAGGGTCTCCATCAGACTTGAAACCTGGTCCTCCAGGCCTGCCCCTAACACCACAAGGCAGAAAGCACTCATGGGGGATTTTGGGAATGGCTTTACAGGGCCCCAGTTACTTCAAAAGCAATGGAGTTTACCTTGGGGTTTTTAACCCCATTGCAGAGGCCATGATGGTCGACAGCCTCCCGGGCACCCTCCTGCCCCAAAGTGCCTCTCCCAAACAGCACGAGGCAACCAGAGCACTTGAAAAACCACTGGCAGAAAATGCTTTGAGAGGATGAGCAACATTTCCTGCCCCACAGGCTGCCAGGCCTCTCCAGTCATGTCACACAGAAACACAAAACCACACTGAAGCTGCATCTTCATCCATCACTTGGCTCTGCGGACGCGGGACAGACACTGAAATGCTCTTTGCCACTTTGGTGTAAAGGATAGGTTGTTCATCACCCAGGAACAGCCACTTTGTGGATGAAATGCTGAAGCCCTGAGCACCCACCAACCCAAAACTATGGTAGGAGGTTACTCTGGCCCATGACCACAGGACACAACCTGTTCTCAAGTCCCCAATGTCTGTGACAAAGGGAGTGAGAGGCCCAAGCGTCTGGCAAACACTCAACACCATTTCCAGAGGAACCTCAACACCATTCCCTCCTCACTCCTTGCCTGTCCTGAGCCTGCAGGGATGTTTGGGACAGGCAAGGAACACAGAGCCACACCTGAAGTTATTACACTCCTGCTCTCTCCACCGCTTGAAGAAAATAATCCTCATTAATTTGAAGGCAGGAGAGTGGGTAAGCGCTCACAAGAGGGTGGGTCAGCAAGAGGGGCTGTTTAGGGGACAGCCCAGCACTGATTTCCAGCCCAGCACCAAGAGCACAGCACATGACCATCAGACACCAGTCCTGGGAGCTGCCAGAGGGAGCCACTGATCCTGTAAATGGAGGAGCACTGGGTCTGGATGGACTGGATGCTGACCACTGGCGAGGCCACGGCGGGGTCTGCTGCAGGTTTCCTTTCAGAGACCATTTACTGTACCTAACTCAAGACTGTGTGATAAGGTTTGCAAGCATGGCAGTTGCCTATTTTTGCTTGTGTCAGCTCAGTGCAGGGCATCCACGTGTAGGGTTCACGCTGGTAAAATAACAGGAATTTCAAAACAAAAAAAGTAAAATAATTCCTTACTGTTTCTGGGATGGTGTTCACAGTCAAAGCCATATTGCAAAATTACATGGTTTTTATACAGCTACAGGGAAGAGACTCACCTGGGGCAAACCACAGGATTACTGTCAGTGTGATGAGAGCAAGCTCCTGCTGCCCAGCTCAGAGCTCACACTGCCCTCCATGAACTCAAGACTACCCCGACACTAACTGAAACAGGATTTGGCCATGAGTGATGATAAATCTAGAAAGTCCCAGAAGTTTTGGTCAAAGTCAGAATTTTCAGGAAATGAGATATTTATTGGAAACAAGGGAGAAAAATAGCTTTCTGGCCAAGATTGAATTTACTGAGTTTCTTCCTGTTCTGTGTTTCAAGGGAGTGAGGCAGAGCAAGGGGTGGTTGGAAACAAGAACTCTTCATTACCTGGGTTAAAACAAGCTAAAATTTTCTGAGAAGTCCAAGGAGTGGAGAAAACATCCACTGCTGCTAAGTAACTTTGACCTGCAGAAGTGAATTTACCAGAACCAAGATGGTCAGTCTGTAACAGTAAGTTTATAAGCAGGCAAAACATTCAGGTCATGTCAAATACCAGGGGTTACCAAAGCGCTTTCCTTGGTGCCCAGGGCCAGCCCACTGGCACTATGATCGGCCAATCCTCCCGAGTCCTCTCATTTAAATGAGAAAAATTTATGGTTGTTTATGTAGGCTTCACGCCAAGCCTGTTTCTCTGATAAGCTTCTCTGGTGCATTTGTGTCTCACATCCGATTTAGAGTCCTCTGAATACTGGAGACAGCATTCCTTGGATACTGAAAATAAATTAAAAACACAACACTGGGCTTGGACAGAGGAATGGGAACGCTTTTGACGTGGCCCAGGCACTGAGGGCTCCTGGGAGCAGTGCTGGGAAAGCAGGCTTTTTAAAATCTTGCATTAGTCCATTTATTTAATGATATATAATCCTCCAACTGGTCCCCCCGTAAACTGTAAATACGCATTATTTGAGCAAGTAATTAGTTTCAGTAGCATGCAGTAGCAGCTGTATGGTTTGGCTGCCAGACACTGCAAGTGTTTCCTCCAGCAAATGCATCTCTTTGTGATATAGCAATAATTACTGAAAGATTTACAAAACTTCTCACTTCTCCACTGCTTTGACCTCAGGATCTCCATATAATGTCAACACATTGAAAGCAGCACAGTATCACCCAGGTGAGGGAGGTGAGAAGGATTATGTCCACACAGGCCAAGCCAGAGAGGGGAAGTGATCTGTCCAAGAGGACAAGGAAGCCTTAGCAAGTGGAGCAAAACCCTCTCCTCTGCCTCACTGGGCTGATCCACCCCTTGGTGACCACCAACCTACCAATCCTCTCAGCTAAGAATTTTTCCTCTGTCGTTTGCCAATATTCTCTGCCAGAAGAAAGCCTCAAACACAGAATGCTGAAGTCTGCTGCAATTGCATATTTTGTAAGTATGAAGACAAACTTTAGCAAAAAAAAAAATCTTTGTTTTGTATATGGCAAGATTCTTATGGGAAAGAGCTTTTCTAGACCCACAGGAAGTCAAAGCATCCTTAAGGTGAAGAGTGGCAGTGGAAACCTTTGATCTGTAAAACGAATTTGCAAGGTAAAACCCAGGCTGCTTTCTGGTGAGAACTTTAATGTGCTTCCAGGCCATACAGACAACTGCCTCTGGAAATAAGCAGTTAACAAGAATTAAGGATGAGATTGGAACCCAGCCTGGACAGGGGGCATGGCTGAGGAGCAAAGCCAGAGCCCCCCTGTCAGACAGCATGGGAAGTGAAGGCAACAGAAGCAGCAAATACCAGATTTCCTGATCACGCTCTGTCCTCTGCTAAGAGCTCCAGTCTTCGTTAGGCTGGGCCTGCAGAGCTGGACTGAGAGCTGGCCTGGCAGGAGAGGAGAGGTCCTGTCCCTGCACTGCCACCAGGGAAAAACAGCAACAAGTCCAAGACTAGAAACAGCAGGAAATCAGGTAACAGGAATAAGAATAGAAAACTATTTTGAAGTTTGGAAAAGCAGGTTTGCTGGTGAGGAAGGACAGACTGAAGTTTCCATGGCTGCAAAGTGGTATAATCCTGACTCCTTGATATGGGCATGATGAGCTCCCAGCAGTCCTTAGACACTGGGAATTCCAGGAAAAGCCAAAGATATGCATAACAAATCAAAGCGGGAAATTACCAGGGTACAGTAAGATTTCAAACGGTGCCAGAGGAGCTCACTATTTTCTGGAGAAAAAGGTACTGACATGCAGTTAAGATCTTGACTAAAGTCATCCATTGTGCCTGTTTGAGATGGAAAACAAAGATGTAAAATAGTAAGAAAGTTTGAATTCTTCAGTAGCAGAGCAGACACATCAGAGCAAATGCAGGCACAAAGGAGAAAAAAGACAACACGTGGGGAATGGAGAACTTCCCAAAAGATGCCTCAGAGACAAAAATTGAAGTTCAACCCTCCCCACACACCAGGAACACAATCAGGTACTGGTGGCCCACAGACCACACCTTGGTCAGTCTAGAGCAGCAATGGTGATATCAACTCCAGGGCAAAGGAAAGGTGCAGAGTCACCCAAATGCCAGGAGAAGATCCAGGTGACACATGGCTTTAGGACAGGCTCAGCACACGAGAGCCTGAACGTGTTTATGCACAGGGACAGGTTTTGTATGAGGATAAAATGCACTGAGACAGGCACCAGGAAAGAAACCATCAGCTGGTTGTGGGCAGGAGAACGGATTCCCTAAGTGCTGAAGGACAAAACTGATTAATTGCATGTGTGGACATGGAACTGACTTTTTGTTGAAGAACTGATGATGGTCTATATTACATAAGAAATTATTTCAGAATTTAGTTTGAAGGTTTAGTTTTCAGATGAGTAAAGATGAAGGACACCATTCTAAAGCATTTTTTGCACTTGGCAAAATATATAGGGACAACATACAGGAGAAACAGTTCAACAGAACTACAGGAAACCAACCCTGTGTTTCTCTTTTAATTCATTATTTTCACCACTTTTTCCTTCCACCTGTTTTTTGGTAACAATTAAAGATTACAGAACCTGGAAATGGAAACAGAAACATCTGTTGACAAAGTCAGTGTCTTGCCTGTGCTCTGTTCTGGGTTATCTGCATTTCTTCCCTTTCGAGAGATGAACTCAACAGCAGCCCAAGGGAATCTCTTCCTTTGTAGAAACTGAGGTGTGTTCCAAGAAAACATTTGATATGGGTAGAGGGGAAAGTAAGAAAGGAAAAAAAAAAAGAGTGGAAGGGAAGACTAAACACCCAAAATATGTGGGTTTCAGAGAAGACCATTGAGACCTGCAGAAAAAAGATGCCAATAAGGAAATGGGGAAATTTGACCAGAACTTGTTACTCTAGACAATAGGTGACGTTTCAGACCCACGAAACTATGCAAAGAAGTGATTAGGTTCTCTGGAGTTTTTACAGAAATAAAAAACAGAGAGAGAAACCTTGTTTAGAGCATATTTTAGAGCATATTTAGAGCATATTATTTGTACTTTATGTACTTTCCAGCCCTTGAAAGGATCACAGGTGCCATCAGTGAATGGTTCCACATTATAAGTACACCAATGTTGTGGAAGGATTCATCTATGGTCAGTCAATGAACACAGAAGAAAGTTTCCATCATGAGTTGCCAGGCAACCCCCACCCATTAAAAGCCACGTATTTCATGCTGGAATCATTAATAGCAGAATGCAATTGCAGCACTTCAAGGAAACAAGGAGACAGAGACAAACCAGCAGCCAATTATTGATTACATGCCCTCTGATCATCAGAAATAGAGAAGCATTTCCCAGTTCCCTGTCAGCCAGGTACTGATCCCACTACCCTTCCCTGGGGCTGAGCCTCCAGCTCTACCACTGCTGCTAAAGAGAAAAGTGGCACTGTACCAAGACACACACTCCTCCAACCAAAAAAAAGCTTTAAACACAAGCATCTTCAATATCTGGCATGTCCCCATGGAAGTGAAGCAACCAGATGAGCCACCCCTAAAAAACCAGGTTCCCTCCCAGAGCTGAACTAAATTTAAATTAGTCACAGAATTAAAAACATCTCATGACATAATATTTACAGCATAGTCTGTAGAAGGGACCCAGCAATGGACTGCTTTATTTCCAGCCCAGCACACAGATCAGTGCCCTGCTGGGCCAGGGCTACCTGGGACAACAGACAGCAATGCAGAGAAATACAAAATGCCTCCTAAAATGTAAAACTCAACTACATAAATTTTAAATAAAGGAGAGTTTCCTGTGTCTATCCCATTTCTGATGACCCTTTTCCATCCCATTGTTTTTGTTCTAACTGGGATGTTAGCAGACTAACCACAGATCAAGATAAAACATTTTTCTAGCAATCAGTACGCAAAGGTACTTGGGCTCTAACATGGGCTGGTATCCAAGTCTGACTTTAATTAAAATTAAGAGTATATTCCTTTGCTGAGACTCAGTCATGGCTCAGAGTCTGCACAGGGGAGCCCAAACCATGCGAAGCCAGCTGCCATCTGTGCCATCCACTGCCTCCTCACAGGGAGCACCTCCCTTTCCTGAGCTCTGACTGGGGTGGGCTGGGCCGGCTGCTGCAGACTGGGAATGGCTTTATCCATCTGCCTGATAGGTGTTAGATGGGAAGTGTGGGGCTGAGCACAGGCTGTAACTCATCCCAGAGACACAGAGTGACTCAGGCAGAGCTCTGCCCTCCTGCAGCAGCAGCAGGAGTTGTCTCAGAGACACGTCTGCAGCAGCCACAGCCAGCGGCACAGACACCAAATCCCCCTCCCACCCAACCTGTGCCTCCGCACAGCGCTCGGCTTTTCCTGGGAATCCCATCTCCAAATGGGACATGCTGCCAGCTCCAGTCACAGCCTGGAAACCACCAAAAATCCACGTGGCCACAGGTTCCATTCTCCAAGCACGGGCCGGAGTGGCGGATGAGCAGGGTGCGAGCTGAGGGGGTCGGGAGGGATGTTCCTGCAGCACAGCACTGAGCCACTCCTCAGCGTGGCCCCTGAGCACAGCTATTAGCCAGTGCCTCTGGCAGGATTGCAGACCAGAACCCCCAGTGTGTCAGCCTGCTCCAGTCCAGCCATGTGTGGTTAGAAAATGGCAGGGAAAAGCGCACAAGGACACGAGCTACCCAGCAGCCTGGCACTGCACGGCCCTCGCAGCAAAGCCCACCAGCCCCTCTCCCTCCAGGGCTCCTGTTGGGTTTCCTTGATGCCCAGAAGAGTTGCACAAAGCGGCTGCAGAAAGATGAACAGATACTGAACCTGCACTAAGTGAAAAGTCAGCCATGAGGCACCAAGGGTGAACCACTGACACAGTGACACACATTTGTACCACTGTGATTACCAACTCTAACACTGGTGGACACACACTGTAGAGCTCACCGATTTGACACCGAATTTTGTTTTATTTTATGGAAAAGTCACATTTACAGACAATTTAATTTGCAGCTACAAAGCAAGTACTGGCACTGTGCAATTTGGATGCAGCAACTCATGCCAAACTTATAAATACACTGTGGGACGGAACAAATATGAATTCAAAATGAACCTTCCACTGGGAATTTGGGTATTTTAAAAACTCACCAACTGCTGTAAATATACACCAAAGGGACACATCTTCCTTAAGATGTTCTGTGCCTTACTGCCACCAAGAGCAAACAAAGGTTCAACTTGGGGCAGCAAATACGCAAAAGACCAATTCCAGTGTCACAAGGAACTTCTCTGGGACATGAGCAACCTCCTATTAATAGACATCTACATCCAGGAGCACTGAGTGGCCTCAAACAGAAGTGAAAAGGCAGGTTGTGACTGTGGCCATGAACTGACTCCCTTTTCCCATCAGCTGGGGGCATGGGCTGGTGCAGAAGTGCTCTTCATACCCTCAGGTAATAATAACAATACTCCCACGGTGGTTGTCCCACTTGGGCCTTTGAAACCAGCAGCTGTGTCAGCCCTCCCTGGGATCCCCTCCCAGAGACCTGGATGAGCTTGTGAAGGCTGAACAAAGGCAGCAGCACTGCCCACCATCACCTAACTGTGACACCTTTACCAGCTGTCCCTCAAAACTGAAGTGCTGTCTGACCCCTGTGAGTGCTCTGGGCTGGCCAACACCCATCAGGTGAGAGCTGCATCCCTTCGGATGCTACAGCTTGCTTTAAGCTTCTGGTTGATCTTGCCATGATTTGCTGTGCCTTAAAACCGGCAGCAAAAGCTCCACCTAAAGATGAATGGCATGCTCAAACATTTGCTTCCTTGGAGGAGAGCAGAACATGTTCCTGGTTTTTATGGTGAAATACATCTCAGCTCTGAGAGTAGAGCCTTCCAACCCTTAGCTCTGCAAAGCTCATTCCCTGACCAAAGCTCATTCCCTCACACCCTCTGAGTTACAAACAGCAAACTGATACTCCTCATTGTAAAGATTCCTCTTACTGTAGTTTCTGCCATCATTGCCTCTGGATTAAAATTTTCAGCCTGAAAAGACACTGTGGATGACATTATGATCTGCGAACTGAAGGCGCCTGGGAAATTCTCTTCTTTAATGAGTATCAACCAGAGTCCATTAATTCCTGCAACTGTTCACCTGCACTTAGATCACACAAGCAGCCTGGCATTACAGCAATTATCCTTCAAGAAATCCTGTCATGCTCTGAAATACTATCAAGAGGAATCAGATGATGAGCTGTTCAGGCAGACATTTTTCAGCTCTTGTCTTCCATAAGAAAAATCTGCAACTGAACTCCTGCCAAAGCCAAGATTTCATACTTAACAGAAGGGACATATTATGTTGTTGCCTGAATTAATAGCTGTTATTTAAAATTCAGCAAAGCAATTTTACATATTACTAATATAACATATTTAAACACATCTAAGTGCTTTGCTGAATCAAAGCCTAGAAGAGATTCTGTTGATGTCAGGGCTGAGACAGAATCTGCATTTAAAAACCATCCTAAAAAGCTTCAGTTGTTTCTTCTAGGAGATTGTCAGTAAAGATCTACATTGAAATACTTGATCTCAGGAAATCAGATCACTTTGGCTTCTACCTTACCTGAAGAGAATTCTTTGACCGACCTCTGAAAAAAAGCTATCAGAGGAGCATGGCTTTAGGCAGAATGCTGTAGGAGTTCACAGAGATTTGGTAAAAGTCTCCTGACAGAGGAAGGATCTGAGATGCTGAACTTGCTGAGTTATGGGAGCAAGACTTGGGCATCCAGTGCCCACTGAACACAAGGAGAGGCAGAAAAGCAGCACATAAAACATGTCCAATAAGTCACCTACTCTTCCTTTCCATTTTAATTCTAATCTCAGCTTGTGAAATCTGATAAAATCTCCTTTTTTTGAGGAAATCCTGTACAACTATGAATCAATATATTACTGAGTGTTTTTCCCAACGTTGCCAGAACTTTGGAAGACAATTAAGAGATTTACCATCTGAGACATTTTACCAAAAGTCTCCTGTTTATTTACTGTGTACCTGAAATACTTTCTCATCTTTCCACACCCATGTCCTCAAAGAGGGAACCACCTTCTCTGCAGAAGACCCCAGTAACCCCCATTCCATCCTTACACCTCTACACTGGCGNTGCACAGAGCAGGGAGACAAAACAATTCCTGCTCTAGCTGGGGACCAAGGACAAATGATCCAAATCTCAGGCCCAGGAGCACAAACAATGTGGGCTGAAGAAAGAAAAACAAGAAGGATGGGACTTCATAACCTACAGCTATAACGTGACAACCCCAATATGCAAATAGACCAGAATTTATCAAAGTGAGAGACCCCGTGACCAGCTGTGGATTTTGGGACCATTTTGGTTCATCTTGGGTGCAGCCCTGGCTGGGCTCTTGTGCTGCCCAAGGTGGGGCCATTGAGGCCTTGTAATAAATCCCTGCTTTATTCTGTAACTCTGTCCAGCCTCTGCTCTAGGGCAGCCTCTCAAGGCATCAGTTTGAGTGGGAAAGGACACTGGGAGTTCCTGGGAAGGCCTGTCCTGGCACATGCTGCCCTCTTCAACCAGGACACCCTGACAGATGGCACCTGCCACTGAAACTGAAGATAAACTCAAAGAAGTGATAAGAAAGGGCTCTGACTCAGGCAGAATTTCCACTTCTCTGCACAACTGCACTTGTCTTTGCTGAGTTGAAAACATTCACTGCCAAGTGATGAAATGAGGCCTTGGAGGCTCCATCATTCATTATCACATTTCAGCCTGAGTGGTCTCCAAACCACAACTTTTCCCAAGGGTTTGAAATATTATTTTATTTATTTATTAATTGTAACTGGTTAAGTATTGAGCCCTTATCTAAATCAGATATCTTCAGGTGCAGAATTATTTTTCTTTGGTTATTGCCTTTTATTTTCAACAACCATTCAGTTGAAAGTAAATCTGAAACTCAGCTTTGGAACTGGCTCTGTGGACACAGAAAACTCAGCTCTGAGGTGAGCCCAAATTCTTGTTATTTGAGGGGAAAAAAGACAGAATAAAAAATAGGACAGACAGGCAATCTTGTGCTCGTATTCTCACATTTCTAATTTCTGCAGTGATGGCATGGCCAGGTTTTGGTGCTGGGGTGGC
>VYZP01015063.1:0-11161 GCA_013400635.1 Hypocryptadius cinnamomeus | reverse complement strand
ACCTCCAGAGACCTCCTGAGACACCTCCTGAGACCTCCAGAGACACCTCCAGAGACCTCCAGAGACACTCCCAGAAACACTCCAGAGACACCTCCAGACACCTCCTGAGACACCCCCAGAGACCTCCAGAGACACCTCCCAAGGCCCTGGGGAGGCCCAGGGACGAGAGCAGCCCCCAGCAGCTCCTGGGCCGGGCTCAGGGCTCAGGAGGGACATGGGAGTGACACGGGGGGCTGGCAGGAACAGGGGGGGATCCTTGGGAACTGCTTTTCCCACAGAGGGTGCCCGTGTGCATTCCGGGCTGCAGATTTCCCCGGGCTGTACACTCCCAGCCTGTGCCCTGTGTAACACAAGGCCTGGCAGAGGCAGACACTGCAGAAATGTCCCTCACCTCCCACCCCAAATGTCACCGTGGCCACCAGGGCCGTGCCACGCTCAGCCTGGCCTCACCGCTGCCCGTCACACCTGAGGGCAAGGCCAGGGATGAGCTCACAGAGGGCAGGTGGGAGCTCTCAGCTCTCCTGGGCACACCCCACCCAGCAGGGCTCCTCTCCCTGGGGCTCAGCCTTTGGGCNAGGATGAACTACTGATAAAAGAGGAGGAAAACAAAATGCTTTACAAGCAGCCTTTCAGCATTCAGAGAAAGGAGGAAAGGGGAAGCACCAGCCCTGAAGCCCACGAGGAGGAAGGACAAAAGCTTGCTCAGGTTCCTGCAGAAGTGCTGAGCTCGGGTGCTGCCCCGCTCCTCTCCTTGTATGGGCACAAACAGGGCCTGCCTTGTGCCTATATTTAATTTGCAAAGGAGAAAAAGAATTCTGCCTCCACGCCTCTGCTCCAGCGGCCTCAGCCTCGGGAAGTTACAACAGGAGTAGTTGGGTGTTTAAAAAAAAGAATCCCCCTGCTCGCACACAAGCCCCTGCTCAGCAGGGAGTGAGTGGAACAGGTTTGGGAACACAGCCCTGCTGCACACACAGAGCACCTGCTGGGGCTCTGGGCTGAGGGAACGGGGCTGCAGGGCCAGCACCAGGCTCTGCTCCCTGTGGCTGTGGCAGCACCCCTGGCCCTGTCCCCCTCCTCCCTGGCTGGCTCTGAGGCTCTTCCCTCGGCAGCAGCTTCTCCCCCAAACTCTGTCCCTCTGCCTGTGCTGCTGCTGGGGGAGGCAGGGCGGATGGGGAGGCTGCAGAGGCCCTGGAGGCTCGGGGCTGTGCAGGGGCTGTGCCTCTGGGGCAGTGCTGGCACCCTGGCAGGCAGCTCTGCCGTGATTTACAACCTCTCCTTGAATGGAAACTCTTCTGGCTGCTCCCCAGACTGCCCAATCCCAGCTGGGAACAGCCAGGGAAATCCCCGGAGTGAGAGAACAGACTCAGGGTGTCCCACAGCACAGTGAGACAATCCCACTTTATTAGAAACTCTTGGAGAGTCGGACACTGAAGAACTTGGTTCTGTCAAAGCGGGGTTTGTACAACAGCAACAGGGACACAACAGGAAATGGGGGACTGAACTTTGCATCTGGTGAAAATCCAGCAATAAACTTCAGCAGTGCTGTACCTGGAGCGATCCACAGGGACAAGGGGAGGGGAGAGGGGAAACCCACCGAGACCCCCAGGTCACAAACCCCCTGTAAGGAGCCTTGTGCCCCACTGGTTTGACTGGCAGGGGAGGGAGAGATGCTGGCAGGGCAGCAGGGATACAGATTAAGGGGAAATCCCCCAAAGTTGGGGAGTTGCCCCCCACTCAGCAATTGTTCAAGTCTTATAAATTCAAACTTATTTCTTTCCATTTAAATAACAAGTGCTTCAGGTACAAGGCTTGGGATGCCTGGTTTGTAACCCAGTTTCAAGTGCACACAAGCAGGAATAGATTTTTTTAACAAAACTATATATATATATATATATTTGCACACTCATACACACACATGCACACCATGGATTTTGTGCTGCACCATTGAGCTGGAGAGGATGGAATGGGCCTGGCACCAGGAGCTGCTCACCTGTGGCACCACTCACCCTAAAGCTGCTAAAGATTCGCATTATTTTTGCCAATATTGGTCCCCAAAGGTCTCCCCACGTGGAGCTGCTGCTCAGGCAGTCGTAGTTCTCCAGAAAGTTCCATGTGCAGGCGAGTGAAGCCCGCAGCACATTCTGCAGGATCCTCTCTTGTCCCTGTGGAGAGCTCAGGAGTCCCCTGAGCAGGTGAGCGTGGCTTCCAGCTGGTGGTGGGTGTGGAGATGCTGGGCAGAGCAGGGGCTCACACCCACACGGCCGTGTTGATGTCAAACCCCGCCTGGCTGTAGTCTCTGGAGTCGGGGACTTTCCTGGTGCCCATTTTGGGGTGCTCGCTGCGGCTGTCTGCCCTTGGGCACCTCTCTGCTTTGCTGTGATGGTTCTGCAGGTTCCCGTGAAGGGGCAGGTAAAACGTCCCCTTGAGTTTGTTGATCTTTTTGGACCTCTTGGAAATCTCGGGCTGTTTGTCCTCGGGAGGGAGCCAGCAAGGCTTCTCCTTGAGCAGCCTGTCGCGGTCTGGCCGGACGCTCCTCAGGAACTTCTTGAAGATGTTGGCCGTGAGGGAGAACTTCCTGCAGAGCTCCTGGGACCTGCTCACGGACAGGGATGCCTCGCTCTTCTCCCCCTTCTTATCCAGCTCGGGCAGGTCCAGCCAGTTCCCCACCAAGTCTGCGAAGATGTTGTCCCCCAGCACCAGCGGCTGCCGGTTCCTGCTCTGCGACATCAGGGACGATGTCCAGTCGTGGCCATCGTCACAGCCCGGGCACTCCTGGCACAGGGGCCAGGCCCCAGCTGTGCCCTGCCTGCTGGGCTCCGGCGTGCCGCGCTGCGCGCTGCCAGCCACGGGGGAAGGTCCTTTAGGGGGGCACAAACCCTCCCCGCAGAGGCTCCGCGAGGAGCAGGGGGTGTCTCGAGGGTGGTCGCTCTCCGGGAACGCAGCACAGGCTGGCTGTGGCACGGGACACGCCAGGGGTGGGGGGAAGCGTCCCTGGGTCCCCCCCGGCCGCGGGTCCTGCCCGGGCCCCGCGCTGCTCCGGCAGCACCGGCGCTGCTCCGCGGGGCTGCGGCGCCCCGAGATGTCCAACTGCTCCAGGGCCGTCTGCACCTGCAGCAGCTTCAGCTCCTGCAGGGCGCCCATCATGCAGTTCATCTGCTCGTGCAGCCCGTCACCCACCTCCTTCATGGAGAGCTGCGGAGGGAAGAGCACAGAGGGTCAGTGTCCCCGTGGGTCAGTGTCCCCAGCAGTGTCCCCAAGGGTCAGTGTCCCCAGGGCAGCGCAGCAGCACGGGCCAGCAGAGCAGGGCTGAGCAGCTTTCTGGACCATGCCCATCCTTCCTGACCACATCTGCCACGTATCCCACCTGCACTGCATCCACTTCAGCCAACAGCACTCTGATTCTCCTTAGATTTTTCTAGGAGTGGCCCTCTAGGAATAAGAGGAGCTGACAGAAGTGGATTGTTTGACCTGACAACAAAAATAAAGAGTTTGAGTTTCCATTAATTGCTTGGCAGAAACCCAAGGTGAAGAATTATGAATGGTTTTGGCTGCCACCAGTTTTAAAATATTCTTGTGCTTTTGAGTCTTTTGTGCCCTGTCACCAGCTGAAATCAGGAGCCAGAACAGAGCCTTGCTTCCTCACCTGAAGTGCTCAAGTAGATTAAAAATAAACCCCAGGAAGAATTAAATTGTTACTCCATAATACATCTCCAGCTCTCAATGCCCTCAGCACAGGCACCTCTCGCTAGAGGACAATCAAAGGCATTTCAATGCACTGGAAATTTTGCACAGAACAACCAACAAACTCGAGGATTACTTACATTCCACCAGGAATTCTTTGATTCCCAGGCTAGGACCTTTAGTAGCAGTTCTGCTTCATCCCTGAACCTCACTACAAAGATTGAACTTTCTACACCAGGCTTAAAATAAGCAAGTTATTCTCCAGAGCTTCCCAACTCCCCCCTTCTCTTTCGCTCCATTGCTTTCTCTCTCTCTTGCAGGATCTGGATCATATTCCCAAAGCAGCACCAGAAAGCAAATGGGCTCCACTTCCCAACAGCTGCCACTGAGTCATTTTTAGCAGGAGGGGGAGTGGGAAGGGGCAGGAGAGGGGAGGAACAGCAGGGGCTGGCAGGGCTGGAGGTGAGGCCATGTCACTCTGGGTGAGGTGGTTTGCAGAGAGATTACCCCGTCTAGGGAAGCTCCAGCCTACGCTGTCACCAACAGTTCAGAAGGCTCATCACCATTTTTTGTATAGCAGCAGATCTCAAGATTAGGGTAAAAAAGGCCAGCTTTTTCTTTTATTCTTATGTTCAGCTTTACATTACCAAGCTTTATTTTCTACATCTCCTTCATTTTAACTAAGCTGGTTCAATTACTCGCTCTATTTCCATCTCTGTACATGGAGCTGAGCAGCAAGGAAGGGCAGCCATCAGAAAATTGAGAACCCAGCTCTCTAAGGGGAAACAGCTCAACAGTTTCTGACCACAAATCCCCATTTCAAACCCCAGAACACAGAACTAAACTCACCAGCAGGTTGCAATCATTTTCCTGAGCTTTTCTCTCAAGAAACTTGTCACCCAGAATGAGCACACAGCTACAAAGATACAGAAAATCTCTGCTCAGCTTCCTGATTCCACTACCCAGAGTCTCCAGCTATGGCATTTCTTAACATCAGCAAATAAATTCCTGCTGCAGACGTGCAAATAATGTCCCAATTGCAGCCTCACCGCGCTCCTGCTTCCCTCTCCGAGCTGGGGCCAGCCTCAGCCAGAACTGCCACCTTACCTCTCCAGATCTGCTGAGATGCTGCTCGTCCTAACCTTCCTTGCCTTATTAATGGCAGTCTGTTTTATCTGGGGCTTTGGAAAAAGCTGGATTTGGAGCCAGCTTGGCCCCTCATTGGCCACTTCCCACCAAATCCCCTGGTGCAGTAATCGCGCCGTGGGGCGTGCAGGGTCCTGCCCCGGCCCGGGCTCCTCCACCCCCCGGCGTCTGCCCCACTGCCCCAGCCTCAGGAGCTGCCCCGGGATGGGGCAGCCCTGCCGGGCTCAGCCAGGCAAAGCCAGGGAGCATTAACCCTTCCTGGGCAGCACTGGGCAGTGCTGGGCTCGCTGCTCACAGGCAGAGCCAGCTGCCCCTGGAGGAACAGGCTGAGGCCAAAGCCAGCACTCTTCCTCCTGACCAAAGCAGCTGGGGCTGCCAAACCTGGGGCCAGCACCAGCTTGGGGTGCCTGAACCGCTGGAGAGGAAGAGGGGGTGTTCTCCTCTGTGGAAAGGCTCCCCATGGCTGAGTGGGATCCTGGGCTGAGCCCCTGGCAGCACAGCAGAGGAGAGGAGGCTCTGGGCTGTGGCTCCTCGGTCCTGCCCCAGTGCCTGCCCTGGGAGGGGGGAATCCCACCCTCCAGCCTCAGTGTCCCTCCAGCAATGTGAAGCCCACCAGCAGCGACCAAGTTCTCAACATCCTGAGCCTTTCAGCTCTGCTGGCAAACACTGCTGTAATTTCGGGTTGTGCAAGTTAAAAAATGAAGCAAACCAACCCCCTCTGCTTTATCTTTTGCTCGTCTTGGTATCTGCTCAGTCTTTTACAGAACTGGAGAGAGAGGGAAGCCCAGCCCAAAGTGAAGTCACTGCCTGGTGACCAAACAGCCCATGGGGCTTGGATTCCATCCACCTGCAATTAAGAGTACTCACCTTGGAAAGAAAATTCTGGAGGGAAAATAAACCTTCCCCAGTGTCTAACTGCCAGCCTCTCCTCCTTGCCAAGATCTCAGTTCTCCCAAGTTCAGACTGGCTTCTCTGAGACTCTCCAGAAAAAGAACAATGTCCCAGAGAAGAGAGATCACCCTGACAGAGGGAGAGGACTGAGCTACCTGGTCTGTGAGAAGAAAAAGGGATTCTGCAAAAAAATCAGCAGATTGGGCTGGAAATCAAATGGATGCACAGCTGGAGGGGATGGGAACTCCAGGCTGAAGGGACAGCCCTTGTAGCCCCACTGGCTCTTGGTCACACACTGCATGCAAAGGAACTCAGATTTGTGATGAGCTGAAGTCCACTGCAAACAGAGCGTGAATGTGGCACCAGAGCCCAGAGAGCCCTCCTGGTGTGGAGAGCAACCCTGGCCCTGCTGGGGCTGTGCAGGTGCCACCGTGTGAGCTGGGCACGAGGAGATGCTCTGCTCGTGCCTCTGCCAGCTGCAAATCCCAAACTGCTGTGGGGCTGCAGAGCAGAGCACAGGGCAGCAGCCCTGCCCTCCCCTCTCTCCTGCTGCTCCTGCCCAAGCTGCACAAACCCAGCAGCATTTCCAGGGCCCAGGTGTCTCATCTGGGACACTTGGCCCTTCAATAAAAGTGGTGGTTTGGCTTCTCTGCTTCCAAAAAAAGCCCTCTTAGAACCATGACAACTTGCAGATATCCAAATCTAGCTCTATAAACTGGTTAAAAGTCAGATGCCTCAGATTGGATCTCATTATTCCTGAAACTTTTGCAATCCCTAAAAATTGGCATGAAAAATTTGATGTCTAATTCTGCACAAGCCAACTCATGCCTTTTAAAGCAAGACAAGTACTCACAGGGCTGTGTTCCCCTTCAGTGCCTGGGACTGGTGTGTGATGGGAGAGGTTCCTTTCTCCAGCACTGAGGTATTACCTGGCTCAGCCCTCCTGTGCAGGTGTGACCCAGGCAGCTCTGCCTCAGTGCTCCTCCAAAGCAAAGCTCATTCAAACTACAGACACTCCAAGCACTGAAAACTGAAGTGCAAAATTCAAAATTCCACTTTCAAATTATCATCAGGGAATATTCTACATGGGAGGGAACCAAACAAAAAACTGCCAGAGTTCATATACAGAGTGTTTTTTGCACTGGCAGTGCACCATCCTGAGCAGCAAAGGCACCAACTGCTTTGGAAAACACCTTTTCCATGATCTGCTCATCCCCCAAACAATAACCCACAACTGCTTCACACAGCTGGTAAACCAATGATCTCCCACCTCTGATTAACACAGCAGGGCACAGCCTGGCCCAAGGAACCTCCTCCAGCAGTTCCTGGCATTTCATCAAACTCAGCCTCAAACACCCGAGATCTACAAACAAGGGAGAGTTTCCTTCCCCCTCCCCAGGTAAATCAGTAACTTTTCCCAGCCACTTTGCGAACTGATGCTCTCCTGCTAACATCTCCCTTCAGCAGCTCTCAGGATCCAGTTGCAATTGATCTCCTGGAGCCACAGGTGCCTGCACTCCCAGCCCGTGCACACCTCTGCCTGCCCAGGGCCAGCAGCTTGGTGGAGCTGATGGAAAGGAAAAGCCCAGACACCCCGGCTCCAGCTGAGCACAGAGCTGGGGAGAAGAGCCCTGAGTGTGTTTGTCACCACCAGGAGGAAGACAGATGTCCAGCTCTTAGGTAAAAGAAATGCACACAGAGGAAGTTATTGCTAAGAGGACAGGAAAGAACAAATGGCAAATAGTTCTTAATAATAGTTCTGATGGGCAACAGAGCCAGCACCAAACAATTGGTATTTAAAGCAGATGACATAATAGAGACTGAAATTATTTTAGAACTGCTGAGCTGATCATATTGTTTCTGTTTTCCTTTGGGTCACTAACTGGATTAATCTCCAGCAAGCCTGCAGTTGTGGCTGGGCACAGCCTTGCTGCACAGCTCACACAGAGCTCTCTCCAGCCCCTCGTTCCACCTTTCTTTTCTTTCCCCTGGAGCATGCCAAGGGCCTGCAGCTGTCTTTCAGTCCTTGCATTTTATCACAATAATTTAAAGTGTCTCTTTTACCTCATCTTCCCAGGGTAGGTGTGCATGAGGATGCTGACTGTGAGCTCACAGTTATCTGAAAGAGGAAGGATGCTGAAACTGAACCAGAGACTCCCCCTCACAACAATTTCAACAGATCCCAAGCAGATTTGTTAACCATGACAGATGTGGTTCACACCACTCCATCACCCACCTTCCTTCCCACTGCAAGGGAAGTTGTTCTGTATTGTTCTGTGCTTCCCAACCACACTCCCTGTCTTTAAAGGCAAATCAGAAAAATCAATTCTCCTCAACCAGGATAAAATGGGCCAAAAATAACTCCAATCTTCAGATTTCACTCACAACCCAAGGATAAGAGAGACCACAGGCCTCGACTGGCCACTGAAGATGATGGTTAAAAGTGTCAGTTTTCAGCCCAGACCTGCTTCCCTGGGAGTCTGCTCTTTAACATTCCTGATTACGTGAAACTGGGACTCTGAAAAAATCCATCCTCATCTTTAGGTGACTGCTCTGGAAATAACCCAGAGGACAAAGCCTGTGAGTGCCTTCTCTCCCCAGTTAAACATGACAGGACATCTGTTGTCAAGTCACTCCTTTGCACCTTCCCCTCAGAACAGCAAGGAATGAGATCTGTGACACCCACCCAACCTTCTGGCACTGCCCCCAGCAGCCAGGGGTGAAGTCACCCCAAGTGGGACCTGCATCAGCTGAGACACTTGGAGCTGCCTGTCCCACCTGCTGGAGCTGGAGCAGTGGCACCAGACCCTCAGGGCTGTCACTGGTGCCTCACACGCTGCCAACCACCCGAGCTGCCCCTTCAGAGAGAGCAGGAATGAAAACACAGAATGAAAACACGGCAGATCCTCTCGGAGCGTGACACAGTTACCGGAATAGGACCCAGTGTGAGACAAAGAGTAAAAATAATTGGCTGTATTTTTCACTCGGACCGAATGTTCTATTCCTGCAGGATATTCATAGCAAGAAACACTGTCTACCAGGACATAAATTAATGTAAGAAGAGAGTCAGACTCTATCAAACCCAGTAATTCGATGCATTTATGACAAATGTGCAGGAAGAACATTAAAAGTTCCAGTCAGAGTGGTGACTTAAATACTTTTCCTCCCAGAAAAAAGCAACAGAAAGCCCAGATATATCCTAGATTCATCTGAAAGACCAAAACATGCCAAGTAAAGTTCCAAGCACAGCCAAGTAAGGTTACAAGCACAGCTGACGTGGCTGTGCCCCCTGGCCTGTTACAGCTACACAAACCCCATGTCCCAGATGCATCTGCCCCATGGACTCAGCAGTCCCCAGACAGAAAACAATGATTTATTCTACCTGCAGAGCCCCAAGCCCCCATCCCACGGTCCATGTGTGATGCTGCTGCACATCAGTGCAAGCTGTCCTGGTGTCTGAGAGTGCAGGCAGGCACTGCCATGTGCAGCACAGAAATGAAACTCCTCTCTGCCAATCCCTCAGCAAGACAACTCCTGTTAAATCTGAGCTTTCAGCTGAGATAACGCTCTGTGACCCGGGAAGCAGCACAATTCTGCTGTGCCTCAGGACAACGTTTGCAGATCCAGAATGCAGGCAAAGGGCTTTGAGGATGGGGATTAGTGGCAGGAATGGCACACTCCCAGGCTCTGGGGCACATCTCACAACTGCCCCTGGAAGGACAGATGACAGGAGTGCAGAAGCACAGCTTATTCCACCACCAGACTACAAACCAGCGCTGCACGTTCCCACAAGCCACAGTGTGTCCATAAATCTCCAGGGGCTTCCCGGAGGAGAACAAGGTCTCAAGGATTTCCTGCAGCCGGGGCTGAGGTGCAAAGAGCTGGCACAGCCCGTGGGGAAGGCTGCCCGGGCTGGTGGCAGGCCGGGACGAGGATGGCAGCCCCAGCAGAGCTGCCCTGCTCCCACGGGATGAATGGCTGTGTCAGCTGAGCTCTCCCGATTGCCTGTGGAAGCTTCTGAATGAATTCCAATCAAAGGGACACCACACATGCCAGAAAGGATCAGCTTACAATGGAAAACATGCGGCTGGAATGGGAGATCTCTCCTCGCTGACTGAAAGGGGTCAGATTCATCCTCGGGAGCCCTGGCAGAGCTTTCCCAGAGGAAATGGGAAGAGCAGGGTGAGCATGCCTGACCTCGCTGCTCGCTGACTTGCCTGGCACAGCTCGCTGTGCTCTCAGGGCACAGGTGACACACGGGGCCCACAGCAGCCCCAGCCAAGCACACCAGCAATTAAATGTGCTTTTAATAAACAGAGCAAGGGAAAGGAAAAACGGAGCTGGAATCCTCCTGTCTCACACTGGTGGGGGATTGAGTTGCACTGGAAGATAACCTTTCCTTGGGAACTGGGAGCTGTGCCAACATCCACTGCTTTTTGAGAAAATCCCCTCCTCAAAACTGGCCCAAGTCTGGTTTACCAAACCAGAGGCTGCCTGCACTGAGACAAACTAAACTTCTGCTAATGGGACAGTCTCTAACCTTGCCATGTGGCACTGAGCAGCCCTAAAGAGCCTGGCTCCTCACACAGGGAAGTTCTGCAGAGCCTCCCTGCACACCAGGGCTGCTCCTTGGACACAACACCACCTGGTGTGCTCCCAAATGCACGGGGACACCGGGGGCCGGACTCCCCCGTGCCCCACTCCGGTGGCTCACTGGCTCCAGGTGGCCAAAGCCATTCTCACCATTGCTGCCCGTGCCCCGTGGCCCTGGAGCAGCCAAAGGCCGGGCGGGAGCTGCCCAGCAGCGAGGCAGTGGCAGAGCTCCACAGCCCCGTTCCCACCGCCCGTGCTGCAGATGGGCCCAGCTGTCCCTGGGGCTGCTCTCTACAGGAACACTCATCTGTTTGCATTCCAGGCTGCAGGACAGAAGTGATTTTTACAAGCTGGTATCGCTCAGGACACCACTGAGGGCTGCTGCGATGGCTGCAGCTCCCACTTTCCCTGCAGCCCGCAGCTGGCTGGGCCAGGGGGGCTGCAGGAGGTGAGGGCAGCTGAGCCCAGCTGCACCCTGCGGATGTCCCGCTCAGAGTGCGGACTGAGCCGCGCTCAGACTGCGCTGGGATCACCGGGAGCGCGTGTGAAAGGAAGTTCTAAAGGCTGAACAACAAAAACCGGGCGGTGGGAGGGGGAACCAATGTGACTGGTGAAAACCAAATGTATGGAGAGCCAGGCTGCTCTCAGCCAAGTCACAGCTCGTCCAGCTGAAGGTGACAACTGCCCCTTCCCAGTGCTTTACGCCAAGCATACACAGATTTATGCCAGGCTAAGTCATGGTTTATTAATATAATAAAAACTGTTGCATTTTTACAATTGAAAAAAATCAATTCCTGCATTAGAGCAAGGACTGAACAAAGCCAGAATTTTCTCATTTAAAGTATTTTTT
>VYZP01015057.1:0-11925 GCA_013400635.1 Hypocryptadius cinnamomeus | reverse complement strand
TGGGGGTGGGACCCCCAATAAACTCTCATCTGATCAGCACCCTCAGAAGCCGTGTAGAGTCTCCTTGCCTGCCTGCTGCTACCAGCGAACCCTCAGCTTAGGGGGCCCTCTGGGGACTCCCCGGGGAGCCCCCCCGCCCCCCCATCCCCCACATCGCACATCAACATCCTTGGATTGGAGTTTTTCATTCACTGAAGATCTTACACCACTGGTAGTTCACTCCAGAAGCAATCCGTTAAGGAAAGCAAGTATTCTAAAATATTGCAACATTTTAATCACACCAGTCCTGTTCAGTCTGACAGCCTGAATAGTCACTATATATCTTATCAATAGTCACTATTATCATATTATAATATCTTAAATACAAATACTTAAAATGGAAGGGAAGAATTTGACATATATCACAAAACCAAGTAACTGTTAGAGTTCATATTGGAAATACCTTTGACTTAAGTGCACTTCCTTTTTTATAAATAACTTTATATATACATTGATGTAAAAATAGGTCTAATCTAAATAATCAAAGAAAACTAGAAAAATCACAAGGAAACATCCAAGGTAATAGTGGTTCCTCGAATACCTAAAAAAGCCACCATTCATTTTACACATGCACACACAAACTTTTTGATTCCACTTTAATTCTTTAAAGTTCTGTTTTCTGTGATATTATTATGAAGCAAGAAACAATACATGTACATTTTGCAATAGTATAGAGCTGTAATCAGATTGGAGACAAATGCTACCAGAGAGGAAAATGCATAGTTATCATAAGACTCCCAGAAACTACAAACAAACAAAATCAAAACAAAATCACTGATAAAACAAAAAGGAAGTTGAACAATTTGTATATTTTTTGCTGCAGCAGCCTGGGAAAAGATTCTGGATGTGTGCACATGAGTAACTTGAATGTCTGTGTCACATGGATAGGAGCATTAGCAAAATCCTCCTTGGTTACTTTTCCTGTTGAATCCTCTCTGCTTGCACAGCATCTCTACAAGCAGCTTGCAAATAATAAGCTGCCTGTTGGGGAAAGAGTGGCAAGAGACACCTCAGAAATAGAAGAAAGTCATGTGTACAGTGAGGGCCAAATAAATGCTTTATTTAGCATCTTGGAAAACCAATTTAGAAAACTTGAAGAATTGTTTTGCAGAAATTCTTTAGTTGTTTAGAAATATTTTGATGAACACAGATTAAGAAATTCAGAAAGGCCCCTTCACATTAGTTTTACCTCAGCAGCTGTTTGTCAGTGGGATTTGACTGTAAATTCTCTAAGAACTTCTTCCAGTATTTCACCCTTGGATAACCAATAACAACATGTTAAAATACAATATCAGAAACACCTATTTAGTCTTAGGCACCAGCCTAGTCATCAGTACCTCCTTCTCACTAAGCTTTTGTAACTATTTGGTAGATACAGAAATTATCTTTGATGGAAAAATCCTGAAAATATCGTTGCTTAATTTCAAGAATAAATTTAGGTGGTTATCAGAACATTTTAAAACTACTTAAAAGGGAAAGCACAGCTGTCTTTGTGTGAGACATCTAAAACCTATACGACATAACGACACTTGTATAATATGCTCTAGCATTGATTCAGTAGTTGGAGTAGCTGCTGCTATCCTTTCTGCATCGCATTTTTCTTACAGTTAAGCTTCAAAACCACACATTCTGCAACATTTGAGCTTTGCTTAATAAAAGTTGTCCTATCTCACTGCCAGTCTGTGTAACAAAGTCAATTTTAGGTACTTTGTTCTACTCTTGCTCCCATTGAAAAGCTCCATAACTGCAATGGAAGATTGCTTTTGCATAATATTTTGCATAAATTCAGTTAAAAAAAGCTAGCGGTCAAAAATATCCAAGTGGCTTGTATCCAAAACCAAATGGTTTTTCACAGCAGATAAGAACAAACAAACATCAGAAGAAAAGTGTGAAGTCCTTGTTGTTTCTGTCTTACAAATAGGCTGATGTTTTTCTCTGTCAAGTTCACTGCTGCTTTGTGGAGCACAGTTCAGAGCATTTTGGTCATACGGTGGCGAACATCACAATTCACACATCAAGTCCTGCCAAAAGGCAGGAAAGAGGAGGGGAAGGCAGGGAGACAGAAATCTGCTTATTAAAGAAAAAAAAAATCAAAACAGTGAAGGAGAATTTTGTTTTCAAAGACTCATGGAAAAACACTGAGATCCCAAGCAGTTCAAGTAAAGTAATTTACTTTAAAGGCAGCAATTTATTTTAAAAGAAACTACAAAAAACAAGTGAAAACAGCAATAATGATGGTGGGTAAGTGGAACAAATGCTCTACAATTGCCTCTCAAACAGACCTCTCTGCAGATGAATATGAGAGACTTTTTCTTGCTGTTCCAGCTAACTTCCCACTTTGCTCTGACAAAATAATGGGCAAAAAGCATGGTTATGGTCCTCAAAAGGGATTAGAAAAATAACTGTAGTGTTGTGTGTCTAATTTTTTTTAATGCAATCCACATGAGCAGGGAATGCTCCTGCTTGAAATCCAAGTTATACTCAAGCTTTCTTCTTCAAAGCCTTTGCCATTGAGTGCTGCCTAATAATCAAAGTGAATCAGAGGCTGAACACAGATCTAGGACAGTTGGGTAATTGTGTATTTGGAGAGGAAGCAGCTTCAGCCTCTTTTGGGATCAACAAAGGAAGCTCAGCTTGGTGTTAATGTAGCCATTTGTATTTAGAAGACAGAACAAACTAAGAACAACATGGCACACATTTAAGGGGCTCAAAATACCAGATGTTGCTGTCAAAGTAGAGCTGCAAAGAGAAATCCTCACTGAACAGGCACATCTCCAGCTGGGACTCAGCTGGGCTCTACACAACCACGTGGCCATTGTGCTTCAAACACCATTGTACAGTCCTGCTCTTTAACCCACTTTGGAACTGACTCTGAGCACATCAGAGTTCCCAGCCTGCACACCAGGCAGTGTTCAAGAAGAAATGCTAGATGTGCTGGCATATGGATATGGCCACAAGTTGCGTACATACCCAAATTTTTGCATGCCCCAGCACACACAAAAGGCACAAAATCATTGCTTGGTGCTGTGCTGTTAGCCTCTCAATCCTTTTGCTGATCAGGGAGAGACAAAATGATTGTTTAGTTCCATGATTCCAGGAAAAGTAGAGGAATGGTAAAAAGGACAGTTTGCTGATTTGGATTTCTCAGGATTGCTCAGTACTTTAGATGCTGCAAGCATGGCTTTTTTGAAGTTATGTGTTAAGTCAGATATCTAAGGGGAAAAAAGATATAAATATACAAAATTAAATGTTTTCCAGGAAAACCATGACAGTGGATTGGACTAGAAAGTTTAGAGGGTAATAGGTAGCCATGAGGTCTTGTGTTGCACTAGTTTATTTAGTTGTTCTTTTGCACTGGATGATTGGGAATTTGCACAGAGTAGTCTTTATATTGCACTGAATAGCTTATGTTATATCACGTGGTTTGTTATCCCTTTCCCCTATCACCTGGTCTTTCCCTCACCCACCCCAGTACCCCCTGGTGGCCTCTTCCTGGGTTACCCCTCCCCTCACCACTCCTCACTGGTATCCCATTGGCTGTGGACCTCTTCCTCTGCCCCCATTCCCTGGGATATAAAAGATCCCTGCCCCCAGGAAACGCCCTCTTTCTCCCATGTGTTTGTCCACCTGGTGTGTCTCGTGGAATAAATGAGAACGTTACCACGTGGAGAAGAGTGCTTCTCAATCATTACTTTCATCTGTGAATTATCATGTGGGCAAGGGTCCACAGTAATTCAATGAAGCTTCTGCTGTGTTAGTGGAATCCAAAAGGAAAAATGGAATCAGTGGGTACCTATAGAAGGGAATCCAGAACATCAACAGGGAGCAATTAAGGCCCAATATTTGGCAGAGGTTTCATGCTAACCCAATATCACATTCAGATCTCATGTCTAGCCTCTAAGGAAGGTCCAAATAACACAAATACAACTTTGAACAGGGGAAGAGGAGTAACTGATAATCTAGTCTAATCAAAACTATTTAAAGGAGAAACTTAGTCCATCCTGGGAGTACTGGCCAGGAAGTAGAAATATGATAGAAAGTACTTCAACATCAAAGCTCTAAGGAGATACTATGAATAGGACTCAAAAAGGACAATTTCAAGGCAAAAAATAAAACATGTTTTGGTTGGTTGGTTGTTTCTTAAACAGTTGGGACAGGCTTCTCTTAGAATAACCTGGGGTTTTTTTAATCAAATATAATAGTTTTCTGAAAGACACACTCCATTTCAACATGGAATTAGTTTCTATTAACCTGGTTCACTCAGAAATGTAAAAAGTATCAGAACACAAACTCCTTATAAACATAAGACAGAAGAGGAGTTTAATGTCCCGGATACCGGGAAATTTTCCCTTCTGAAAAATGATCACTATCTTTTAGCAGATGTGGCCAGACCTCAGCATTGGCAGCTGGACTGCATTTCTGGAACAGACAAGGAAAACAGTAAACAGAAAATCTCTTCCCTTTCCACGTTGATTTCAAGAGAATGTCAAGTAATGGGCTTTACTGAACATTTTCAGAATGTAGCTGCAATACTGTTGTCCAGTATTTAACTGTGTTTAAATAAAGTTTGAAAAAAAATGTCTTAAAAGATGCATCTGAAAATTCTCAGAGCAGGTCTGACTGTGCTCTTCTGCTTAACCCAGTAGATCCAGAACTAACTATATGCTACTCCTGGGCTGTTGTTAAATTGCCAAGAGTGGTTCTTGCCAAAAATTCACCCTTATTTCAAAACCTAGGGGAATTTAAAAGACAAGATTAGATTTAGATGCACACAACAGCCCAAAGTGAGTTGGGAACAGCGTGGAACCAGAAAAGCTGACTGGTACTCAGAGAACTGTGTTACAGGACAGCCTGTTCCATTCTACAGGGCACCTCTGGAAACACAAAGTGCTTCTGCCATCTCTTCCCTTTCCGTCTGTGCTTGCCTAAGTCCAAAGATAATTTATTTTACAACAAAAGCCAGTTTAATTAAGCGGGATGTATCATGCCCATAAACCCATTATGTACACAGCTTAAGATGGAAATGACACCACAAATACAAGTCAGGGCCTTTTCTACCTTGCTTTGTATTGTATGATAGGAAAAACTTCTCTTTGGAGGGAAGGGGGAAGGGACTCTTACTCATATCAAAACATGTTCATAAATCAGAGGCTCAGATGGTTTTACTATTTAAAAAACAGTCAAAGATTAAACAAGTGATAATAGCTACTAAGCACAACAGTTTGGGATTTGCTAAAATGTCACTTTAGAAAATTATCTTTTCCAGGCTTGACTTAACAAACATGCACAGCAAAAGATAACAGGACTGAAATTAACTGTTCTTTTGCAGTTATAAAACTTAAAGGAAGGTTAAGGAAAGGGCTGACACAGAGAAAAGAGATCCCATGGGCAGAAGGAGAACCAAGGAGAATGGCTGGCAGGTACACGGCCTGGGCTAGGCAGCTGCTCTTGTGACAGCCAGCCAAGGAGGGAGCTGGAGCCTGGCCAGAGCCTCAGGCCACCATGATGGCAAGGGACAGGGACTCTGAAGCGGCAAACCTGAGGCTAAAGTCAAATGAGCTTGCTCAAAGTTGTATGGAAGGCTGCCTCTGTAAGAGAAAATTGTTTTCAGTCTTCTGGAAGCAATGGAACTTTTTGATCTTTGAGATCAAATCAGACCACATTAGTGAAGGGTCACTGAAGCAACTCATTAGAGCCATTGGCTGCACTTCTCTTGAGCAACAATCAAAGCTCCTGTTTTGCAAGCTGGTGCTGACCATTTCAAAGGAACAGAGTGACAAAGTAGACTTTAGAAAGAAGGACAATATATTTTTACAAATTTTGAAATCCAACTGTCTTACAGACAGATTATTTTGCTTGTCTGGCTAATTTTCAGTAGGAACTTCCAGGGTTTCTCTGCATTTTCTGTTTTCTCACAAAACATTCTTCCCTTTTTTCTTTTCCAAGAAGCTTTTATTACAATAAGGGTGTGGAAAGATAATAGTTGAACATGATTTCTCTTAAAGAACCATTAAGTCTCTACCTGCAGCACTGTTTGCAGCAGTTTCTCTCTTACTCTAAATTTAAGATTAAATATTTTGATGACTTACAAATGAATACAGCATGTAACAGTTAAAGTTGATTTTCCTACTGGGCACTTGGCCAACCTCTAGGAAAGAAGTCATGGGTTCCCACTACAGCACACAGCATCTCCTGAGATTAGAGGTATCCATCATGAGCTCATATGGATTTCATGTTCCAGTTCTCAGAAAAGCATTTTGCTTTTCTTTCTCATTGTAATTATTTGCAAATAAGACCATGAGGTTTTGTTCTGATGTAGTGAATGAGTAGATGATCTTGAATTTAAAAGAAACATGGTGCTTGAACAACAACAACAAAAAAATCTGTATTTAAATTCCTTTCTGAAGTACAGGAAGACAGAAAGAGAAAAAGACAAGAGAACTAAGAACTAAAGAAGAGTACCATGTACGGATGTTCATATTATACATAAGAGTAATCAGAGTAAATAATGCCATCACTTAGCATTAGCTTCTGCCTTTCCAAGTCAACTTTACTACAGTTTTCATTCTTCTAAAATGGATTTAAATAATTGGCTGTAAAAAAATACATGAGACTGATCAGGTTTGCTATGAATAATTTAATTTTTATCTTCAAAGGAAGCACCAATTCATTTAAGCTACCTGGTATTGTTTCCTGAGTAGGATATACTTGGGAAGCAATTTTGTTCTGCAAATCAGTATGAAATATGTTCCTTAAGTGATAATTGTTTCCTGTACTGTTTGGGCTGGTAGCCAAGCTTTAGTGTATTTGAACCAGCTTCCTATGCTAAATGATGCATTAGTCTTCAGGAAAACAAAAAATTTTACTGATACTCCCATTAGTCATTGCAAAAAAATGAAAAAGCATTTTTTTTACTGCACTTTGAAAATAATAAAAAGATGTGCAAACATGTAGAACTATCTTCAGTATCACACAAACACCCTGTGTAATTTTTGCCTGGACTCTTCACCTCTCCAGCCTTGTCTGTTCTGGCATAAAATCACATTCTGGCCTTATTAGCTGTCAAAGCATTCATATGACCTGTCTTAGCAGACTACCTGAAGATTAAACAAACAAAATTGTCCTGTAAAAAGAAAGATATTACTACTTTCACTAACCAAATGAGGTAAAAATTGGCTAAAGGACAGATTCAAATGGAAGATACGGGTACATGAGAGGTGGTTTAAGCAGAATGTGGACAGTTAAACTGAGGGCAAACAACAGCAGGCTTTGTCACACAAAAGACCTAAGCACTGGTATGCACCTATGATTTCCTAGTAATCTTAATTAGGTACATGTCCAGAGTCTTGAACAGCTTCCTTATTTGAGTAGCACTCTCAATTCTCAAGGAGTGTAAAATTCAGGATCTCTACCCAATGACAAAAACAACAGTCTAGCAGAAATGTTCAGAGTACAGCAGTCAGCAATATAAAAAAGAGTATTCTGGGGAAACTTGCATAAAAACTATATTCCTGAATGATAATTAAAAGTAGGGATCAGCAAGAACAACAACAAAAAAGAAGTTATCATTGTGAAAGATCTCTTATTGTTGAATAAAAAAGTAAATTTTAACAGTAAGGCTCAACCATATAGTTCAGCTTGTGAGCTCTGTTATCATTCTGCTTAAACTAGCATAGATCAAGAGTAAAACATATTATAATGGACATATGCAAGTGCAACAGTGACATTATAATGTATGAACTATAGGAGTAATGTTGAATCAAATAAGTGGCTATACTGAAAACTGACCTTCTGAATCCCTGTCACCTGCATGTTGTTCACTGTACCAGTAAAGTGGAGGTAAATCACAACCAAATCCTGGGCTATATGCAGGCAAATTAGAAAATAATTAGGTCATACAAATATATTTGCTTTGTTAAAAAACTCTGGAATAGCAGCCATTCCACATTCATTATTTACCTAAAATTACCAGGTAATACAGCGATATGCTACTCAGACTGCACAAGTGTCACACTGCAACCATAATGAGTCTTTTTGTAAAAAATGAGGTACCATTATTAGTAAGTCAGTGATGAATGATATCTGAGGAAAATTTCTCTCCTCTAAGAATAGGTAGGACTAAGTGGGAAGAGCTGCCTGTGATACATTTTCAGGTACTTGGACACATGCCCATAGCAGGGCTGACGCATGTCCTGGGCTTACATTGATAAGCAACTGCTCATCTAACATTTGCCACACTGCATCTGCTAAATATAGAGTGGGACAAAGGGATACTTCAAAGAGAAAAGATAAGAGGGTAAAGCTGTAACGGCTCTCTCTCAAAATGCACTTTGATATATGGATTTTCCACATCTAACTGGGCCCAATTCGTTCCATCCACCTCCATAAAATTATCTACAGTTGGAAATTATTTTGTATTCACTTTATTCCTTATCCTTTCCTCCATCCATCTGCTTTTCTGTTCTTGATACCTACCCAAATCCTCTCTCTCCATGGCTGGTCCTATTTCTCCTCTTCTGCAAAAGAGGTAAATTTCAGCTTGTTGTGAGGCACAGGGAGGGGAAGGGGGGCCAGGGTGTGATGATGGTATAAGGCAAATCTCACATGGCAAGGCTTTCTATTCCTAGCACAGAGGGAGACCTGTTGGCACTTTTCAATCACAGACACTAGTAAGGCCTGTGGCTACATACACAGGAGGCATCAAGTAAAGTGACCCCACTCCTCAGTTCTTCAGTTTTTGTGGACCACATCTCACAACCAGACAGAACTCCTAACTTCTGTACCTTAAATCTATCCTGTTTCTACTAGCCCTAAACCAAGCTTCTTTCAGGTTTCAAAAAGTCTCTCACAGCTGACCTATCCCAGCATCAGTCATTGATTTAGTCTGCTACTCATTTTGAAAATTCAAATATCTCCCTCCTTCTTCCAACCCACACACCAAAAACCTCAGCCAGGTTCCCAAAACAGCCTGAAGAATCACCCAGGACTGGTCAACAAAACCATTAGAAATTACTTATTTCTTTCAAGTGCATTTCTTGATGAGCAGCTATTGTATTTGCAGAGACCCTCACGGCAGGGAGGAATGATGAANGAGTAAACAATCTCCAAACACATTCCACATGAGCAAAACACAGGAGAAGCAAATGAGATAAGAATTGTTTTCCTTTTTCCCTGAGACTTCTCTGCTTTCCAGGAGAAAAATCCTGGGGGAAGGGATTTTTCAGAGAATGTGAATGCCACAAGCAGCCCTATTAAGGCAAGCAGCCCTATCCAGACAGATGGATCAAAAACTGCTCTGAAGATGAGTTTTCATTTAAAAAAAAGGGGCAAAATTCCATATTTATCCCTACTTTCTCTTACTTCTTACATGAAGTGTAGTATCCTCCTACAATGTGGTCAAACATTCACATGAAAAAGCCCTTCATAACCCCACACATACCTTATACTTATCCCCAGCCAGGCTGAATATCAAACTTTACTAGCTATTTGTGCCATCCTCTTTCCTTTCACAAGCCATGACTGAATGACTCTCTCACAACCTGAAACTCAAAAATAATCTTACACAGTCTTCTGGCATATTGCATTCTTAAGGGAAAGAAGGATGAAATAATCTCCATTTTCAGGTGAAACCCAAATCACCATCCCAGAATTTCAGCTAGGCTTTAAATTCTCACCCAGATTTGACAACACCAGGAAATGTTCATTTACCCTTAACTTCCCTGCCACTCTGCTGGTGTAAGAGGACTTCCTGGGAGCTGCTAAACTGGATTTAGGGGAGTTTGCAAAGTTCCTCTGATTGTTTCTTGCTTATAGAGTTGGGGGGATGTTAGGTATTAGGCTTAAGATTCAGGCTAGTATGGGCTGCAGAGATTGATTAGATTTTGGCAAAGGATCGAGTAGAGGAGCTGTGTCATAAGAACAAGATTTCTTACTATTTGCTAGCCGGTAGCAGCTGCTGATTGCATGCCTGGAATGAGGCTGCACATTGTTCAGGCTTAGTCTGAGTATTGATGTCAGATTATAGGGACTGGGTGGCAAAATTAAAAAGATGTGTCTGGGTAGGCCTAAGGCAGCACCTCCACAGATTTTGCAGCCATTTCAGGGCTATTTCCTCTCAAGGAGGCCTGTTTTAAAATTAAGGTTGAGTTCAAATGTCAGGGACCAAATCTCTGGTGTTGAGGGAACAATGCCTGGTCCCCATCCCAGCAGACGCACATTTCTGCACAGTCAGGAATGTCCTGCCCTTGCCAAGGTACACCCAAAGTCAGAAGCCAGCATACTTTATCAGCCACTATGTATCTGAACACAGGCTTGAATGACAGTTCTTATCTCACCCCTAGCTCTTGCCTCATCAATCTTCGTGTCTCTGTAACTGAGGTTTGCAGCATCAAGACCCCATACAATGGCAGCCATTCTACAGAGCAAAAAAGCTGCTGTTGACCTCAAAATGCACACCCAGAGTGCCAGAGGGCACGTCATAATTCTTTTATGCTTTCATCCCTAACACCTACAAAAAAGTCTACAATTTTTCTTGTCCTAAATGATGTCAATAAGAGACATCATGGGTAGAACAATATTCAAAAGGAATGGTCACAAGCAAAAAGCTTGAAAACAAAGAGTGCTTTCACATCTTTAACTAAAACTTAAAGGAGAAGATCAGACTTGTTCAATCATTCACATGGTGTCTCTCAACTAAAGCTTCAATCCAGTATGCCAGGAAAAAAGTGACAAATTGGAGTATATGTAAACATCCCACATAAATAATCAGATTACAAAAAGAAGTGTTCTTCAGCAGAAGGAGCTGTTCCTTTAACTCATTTGTCCTGATGTTTCCCAGCTTGGGTGGAAAGTATTCTTGCTTGACTATGAAGTCAGAGCAAAATTAATCCTGAAAACACTGTGCAGTAGTTACCAATTCTTAACATTAGATAATTTCATGAAAATCCCAATGTTAAAAATTTTTACTCTTGAGTTTTTGAATGTTATCCTACAAATAATGCATGAAAGCAAAGCAATTTTGCTTCTTTCCTGAATTGGTGTTTTCAGCAAACTACTACAAATCAGCTATTCCAATTCCAGGTTTACCTGGAGATGTTTCTTTGAACTTTTTTTTTTCTTATGTCTGTCAGTCAGCAGAAAAAGCATCCCATGCCAGAAGCAGAGCTATAATTAGCCTTGTGCCCTGCAAATCCTCAATTTGAGAACACACTCCTTAGATAATTCAGTTGTGAAACAAATTGGGAAGTGAGGAATGAGATTTTTACAAGTTTTGTTTCCACACTTTTAATCCTGCACCACACACAGAATTAAATCTTATAATACCCAAAAGAAAGTATTAAAGAACAAATCTGAGAAAGTTGTGAAAGCATCTACTGATTTTAGAGTCAAAGTCATATTTGATTTTTCAGATGGGATAAATGCATTTTGCAGCAGAAGCTGACTCAGTGAGACACAAAACATCCTCAGGATTTATGTCTCAGGAAATAACATTTGTATTTGAGAATACTTATTAAGGTCATCTTAGTCATATATCAAGTTGCAATAAAAACTATTCCTGCAATAGTGTTAGCTAGCAGACAATGCTTTCTTCCTGCATTTCATTTTACTTTATCTAGATGGAAGGAAATTAATGAAATTAAGATCATGATTAATAATATGAAAAGTAATTTACAACGTGCTGGGGGGTAGATTCTTTCACACAAATACACAACTATCAGATACCCCTGCTTAATATTCTTACATGAGAGTTAACCTGAACTATCTCTGCAGATCTATTTCCAAGAGTCATTACTTCAAAAAAATAAAAATGAATCTCATTAGTATTGGCTCTTATAAAAACAGGCTTGGTGAAAACATTCCAGCTAGTTAGGAAGCCAGAATTTCATT
>VYZP01015049.1:0-11921 GCA_013400635.1 Hypocryptadius cinnamomeus | reverse complement strand
ATATATATATATATACACACACATACAGGACATCTTCTGCTCGTTCTAGACATATTCCAATGTCCTACACAGGGAAGCCAGAAAATTGAACTGGAAGGAGTCCTGAGAGGTCCCTGAGTTCCCCCCCACAAAAACAGAGATGTAGATATCCCTGTAAGGGTTTTTCTTAGGATATTAAGGTGATAAAGAACTTGTAATTATTTTTTGTTGCTGTTGCTCAGGTCAATAGCAGATGAAGGGAAGAAATAGGGTGCTTGGTCAGAAATCTAATCCCATAAACTAAGGCAAGCCCCTGGGAACAGAGACAAATTATCCTCAGTCTGCAATGTATGGACACAACTGTCTCTGCTTTCCAAAGAAGTAATTTCAGCCTTAATTTTGATTGCAAAGCATATCCCAGCTTCACAGCACTTAAATTGCTGCAGGCCAAAATTTGGGGGTTACAAGACAAAAAGAGAGGCTGCTGCTTGAGCTGGCTTTGAAAAAGGTGCTCTTCACAACCAATAAAAATAAATGTGTCCACAGGCAAAAGCATGTAGAGATTCTCTATTGCTGTAAATCACAAGTGCACTTTCCCTCTCCAGGTTCAAAAGTGCAGATTGCCAGCAAGTAACCATAACAAACAAACAAGGATGATTATTAAAAAAAAAAAAAACCCAAGAAAAAGGCTATTGTAAAAAGCACAATTTGAACTGCACATTCCCTTTAAATTAATAATGAAAATATTTTTAAATCATCAGAAAATGAGATTTGAAAACAATTTTTCTTTTTTACAGATGCAGTAGTGGTTAAAAGGACCTGAGTATTCCCAGCTAAAAGACTTCCCACCAGAGCATATTCCTGACATTTATCAGGCTATAAACAAACACCCACTGAAGAGCAGCACGCTATCCTTAATGAAACAACAACAGTTGGACGGGGGAGGGAGCGGGAGAAGGAAATAATAGTAATTTAGTGTAACTGGGGAAACATGAACAGCCTTTTAATGCAGCCACAAATGCACCCAGTGACTCAAAAGCACAACCTCTGGAATTATTGCTCTGGGCACTAAAGCACAAACAGCAGCAGGACTGGGCACAGGGGCACTTGCTGGCTCAGGCCCCTTTTGTTGGTGGCACCACACAGAGTAGCTGCATCTGTAGTTTTAACAGCAGATAAAATGAATTTATCATCATCAGGCTATCATGGAATGGTTTGGCTTGGAAGGGATCCTGGAAGGGATCATCCAGTGCCATCCCTGCCATGGCAGGGACACCTTTCACTGTCCCAGGCTGCTCCAAGCCCAGCCTGGCCTTGGGCACTTCCAGGGATCCAGGGGCAGCCACAGCTGTCCTGGGAAATCAACGTATTTTTCTTTTTTCTTACAAAAAATAAAATATTCTTTTAGCTTTGCTCCTGCAAGCGAATCCAGCCCACAGTCTGCCCAGGAAAGAGCAATGTTCAATAAGCAGGACTTTGAATTGATGCTGGTATTTTTTGGTCTCTGGCACATAATAGACTGTAATAATAAAGTAGAGAGCAATAGCAGCGTGGTGGGAGCTGTGTTCAGAATGCAGATATGGGGTGGGTTTGGGAAAGGATTCGTGGGGCTGAGGGCCTGCTGCACCGGGGAGAGCCAGCTCAGGGCTGGAGCTGCTGGGCAACCATTCCAGTAATTCCAGAGGATGGAAAGCTTCACTCTGGTATGGCTTTTAAGAGTAAAAATACACTGGTAATAACTACACTAAGTAACCATTAATAATGGCCACACTAAATAACTATTAATAATAACTACACTAAATAACCACTAACAGTAACTGCACTTGTAAAGGAGGATAATAAAATTCAATAAAGAACAAAAGTTTCAATTTTCCTTTAAAAAGAACTCCCCATAATTTAACATATAAATTTGATGTTCTGGATAAGACATTCTGCACAGGGATGTGGGAAGGTTAAAAAGCTGGTTCAAAAAGCTTGGAATTGTGTGCTTAACTCTTACAAAAAGTTCTAAGGCTTGAGATGCAAATTTGAAAATGGCTCACTTGGCACAGTGTCTTACAAGGGAGAGTAACTTCAAGTGAAAGCTTTAATTAGCTCAGCATTTAGCAACGTTATTAAGTTATCTTTTGTGGAAAACGCCCTGGAAAGCGCAATCTTAATGTAGCTGAGACATGCCAATTCCATAAATAAAAAATGGGAAGGACAGGATTTATTATCCTGAAAAGCAGGGGAGCATTTACTTTAATGCATTACAGCAGGAGCTTTAAATAACAGCTGTGGCAGTTTGCAGGATGTGTTTTCAGAGCAGTTCTTTGCTTTAGCAGATCCCTGCATAGAACCCTGGGTAGAACTGGCTCCAGGGAGGTGTGAACATCAATTCTGGACTTTCAGGGCTCATTTCCAGGTACCTGGAGGTGAATAACCGCAGTGGCCTCATCCCAGTCCGGTGTCTCCCTTTTTGCCAGGTCTTTGGGATCCGTCCAGCCAGAGGTGGGAAGGAAGGGGGATGTATTTATTTATTCCTTGGGATGTATTTATTTTTTGGGATGTGTTTATTCCTTGGGATGTGTTTATCCCTTTAGCCCATGATGTGGGTGCCCAAGAGCATTTTCTAGGGTCTGATACACTCACCAAGCAGGGCAGCACAAAGGAGGGTCACCGTGGGCCCCAGGCTAACTGGGGCAGGGCTGGAATCCCAGGAAAGTCCCCGGGGATCCAGGTGGGATGAGCTCTGCAGACAAGACAATAGCTGGGTTTATGGGAGCCCAGAGCTGCAGCGGGGAATAAATCACATTGTTGAGGGAAGGACATCAAATCAGGGTAGGGAAGCTTTGCACTAATCCTTTGTTGTAATGACAGCTTAGAAATTTGGAACTTTGATGAGTTCAGAGATTGACTTAAAGCTCTTTAATTTGGCTTCCTGGTATTTAATCTCTTAACTTTGCGTTCTTAATCAAAACTCTTTGCGGATCTTTAATCTTGCGTGTACAGACTGGGAGCTTAGGGGCCCTGAGCTGCCTCTGGCACACAGCTGGAGCTCCCCTTTGCCTTCTCCTGCCCCCAGAGGCATTCCAGACCTGGGGAAAGGTCTGGAGAGAGAAAGGAAAGCCCATAAATATCCTCTGGACAGAACAACTGGAACACTTCCCCCTCCTCAGCAAAGAGTTAAAATCCATCAGAGCCCCCGGGTGTGTTTCTTTTAAAACATTCCACAATTCATTTTAAAGTTCCTCCACTTTCCTTGGTAGTCCTGGAAACACTTTATTTACCTCATTGTTACTGCTGGCTATCCTGGTTTATCTGTTCCTGAATTATACAAATTACTTAAATAGAGGCAGAGTCTGTGGAAAAGCGATCTCCCAAAGTTCAGTAGGAGTTTTGAACTGTTTTCAACTTAGTTTGCTGCCAGTGAGCCAGAATTAAACTATTCTTAATCTGGATTGTTTCCTTACAGAGCACATACAGCTGGACAGAGCAGCAACAGTTATCTGGGGGTTTATTTAGAGGATCAAGGAAAGGTCAGAAGCAAAAAGACATTTGCTATACAGACCAGCAAATAAACACAGGAAAAAATTGCTCAGTGAATAAAAAATGTTTCCAGTGTGGATTCTGACACCCTGATTTTTGTGCAGTGCCTTTGCAACACAAATGTTACTCACAGAATACAAGGATTAAGATGTGATCTTCCTCCCTCCCTTGAGGAAGATTAGGAAACTATTAAGAAACATCCCTGAAACCTGGAATGATTTTAAACCTGTGTGAAGTCATTTTAAAACCCGTGGGGAGTAATAACCAATGTTACACCACTTCTCCATGTTTTTCATACTGTCTGAATAGCACAAAATAAATTTTTTAAGGGATGAAAACAAGCAGCAGGATGTCAGCAAAAAGGGCAAGGCATCTCTTGAGTCTTGCAGAACATGTTTCTCTTATATATATATATATAACATAAATTATGTTCTAGTGAACAGGAGAGTCCTGAATGCTACTACACAGTCCTGCTGCACTTTGGTTTCTGATGTGAGAACAGAACCCAAGAGTTGTTTTTTTGGGGCAGCATCTTAGACAGGATGTCCAGCTCCCACCAGGGCCACCTGCAGAAGGTGGCTGTGAATCACCAGTTCGATTCCAGGAGATCACATTTCTCCCCAAGCTGTTTTCCCTGGAAGCTGCAACACCCAAACATCTCAAATTGCAGCTCCCTGGGAGGACAAACCCAAAGTGCCAGCGATGCTCTGGTCCCTGGCACAGCAGGGTTTTGATTGAGAGACACCCAGATTTGTGACCCTGCGAGCAAAACCCCAGCCATGGGAATGGAGTCCTGGAATCCCAGAATCCCTGAGGCTGGAGAAGACCCCTGAGCCCCGGCTGTGCCCCACGCCCGCCTCGCCCCCAGCCCAGAGCACCGAGTGCCACGTCCAGCCCTTCCTGGGCCACTCCAGGGACAAACACCTGCGAGCCTGGGAATTCCCAGCAGTGGCAGCACTGAGCCTTCTTCCCCCACCCCGGTTTATTTTTCCCCATGAAGAGCTCCAGAGGGTGATCCAGCGAGCAAAGAGCCTTTCTGGGATCACACAGCTGATCCTCAGAGCAGGAGAAAAGCGGATGCATGTGCTGCTGCCTTGTTTCACGCCTTGGTTCCACCCAGGTTTCAGGCTGTGTCCTCACAGTTTTACAGCCTGGTGTAAAATGCACTCCCTGGGTTGGAGCAGAACTGTTTGGTTTGAAGATGGGGCAGAAATAATTTTTTGAAGGCTTAAATAAAGGATTTTTCAAAGGTGTTTTTGTGATTGGAATCATACACAGGTCATTTTCCATTACTAAGAAAAAGCATGTGAAGTACTTGGAAATTCCTCAGAACTGTAAAGCAATAATCACCTTTGAGATAATGATTTTCTTTTCATGACACCAGTACCCTCTTGCTTTTAACATTTGCATTTTAATACCTCAGGAACAAAGACTTTCCCACATATTGTTCCAACAAAAAGCTGCTTTCCAGTCTAGCTTGTAATTTTTCAATCAAATTAATAACCCTCAAAGCACTTTTATTGCTGAGGGTATTTGAAGAGTTTTGTAAAAAGATAACTGCATTTTCTGTAACATTATGGGAAAAAATATTGCCACATGGATGTGAACTAACAAGTTTGGGGGTTTTTTAACTGATGGATAACAGATGAAGGGTAGGTTCCTGCCAGCACCTGTGTGTCGCTGATTTGACAAGTATTTTATCCATGTAAGCAGATAAATATGAGCTTGGAACTTCTTCATTCTTCTCTAAATACACTCAGTTAATCTGGCACAGCATTAGTGTGACAGATCCCACTGCAACTTCTCAGCAAAATAATCAGACAATTCAACATCTAAGTCATAATTATTATTGTATTATTTATATTATTTTATATTTATATTTTTATATATATTTATATTTATATTATTACTATTTTATCTCCACTAACTCTTTGTAGGCAGCGTTTCATGGCACCAGCTCAGAGCTGGAAGTGATGCTGTGTAACATCACAAAGCAAATCTTTTCTTCAGAATTTTAAAACCTCTCCTCCTTTAGACAGAAGCAATAGAAGCTCCTTGAACTAATAGCACATTAAATATTAGGAAGCGCTTAAATGCCTTTAGGCATCCAAATGCAGGACGCGGCACTTTGCCTTTTGTTTTGCCCTATTTGTCTACAAATAGTTTAAATTGACTTTCCGGCTCGGTTTCTCGGGGGTTTTTAAGGAAGACGTGTGGGCGGCGTTCTCTCCCGTAGGAGCAGCGAGGCACCAATTCCAGGCTCGTGCTGCCATCTGCGGTTCCGAGCTGCAAAGGAACGGGCACGGACACCTTCCACCAGCCCAGGCTGCTCCAACCCGGCCTGGAACACTCCCAGCAATGGGGCAGCCACTTTTGCATTAAAAAAATCAAATCGTCGTTTAAAAAAACAGAAATATTTTCCTTTTTGTTCTTTTTTTTTCTTTTTTGTTCTTTTTTTTTCTTTTTCTTTCTTTTTTTTTTTTTTCCTTTTCTTTCTTTTTTTTTCCCTGTTAAGAAATAATGGAAAAGTCTCTTCTTGCTGTGGAAATCCTGTGATTTCCCAATTCCCGTTTCCCAGATTCTGACACATCCTGGACTTATTTCCTTTGGTGGTGGTTTGGGATTTTTCATTAAGCAGAGAGGACAGATTATTCACTTTGGTTCTGATTGAAATCCCCAAAGCAGATGACCCTTTCCTGTTGTCCTCTGTGGGCATTACAAATAGAGACACTAAAGGGCAGGAACCAAGCAGGGATTCAGAAGGCAGCCCCAAAATTCATAGAGGCAAGGCAGCTGATTACCACCAGCCNCAGGACAAGCACTGCCCTGCTCTGAACACCCCGTGGGCTCAGGGTTTTACAGTTCCGCCTCCCTGCCACGGGCAGGGACACTTCCACTGTCCCAGGTGGCTCCGAGCCCTGCCCAGCCTGGCCCTGGATGGATGGGCATCCCTTGGGAGCATCCCGCGGGGATGTCCCGGAGCTGGGACACGGAGCAGCGGGACAAGGTGCCCTGGGCACGCCCTGGCCGTGGGATGGAGCAGCAGCCGGAGCAGCTGCAGAGCTCCGAGCAGCCCGGAACGACAGCTGAGGAGGAGTCATTAGATGGTGCTCTTCTTCCATGGAATATCGCAGCGGGAGATTCCTGCCTCTCCCTTCCTGGGTATCCCCCTTTCCCTGCCGCTCTCCAGGCGTGTCGGGGCTCTTTGGGGTGCCTGCCCCACGCTGCCCTGCAGCTGTACACTCTCCTCTTCCCCTGGCTTACTGCCCCTCCCAAGCTCTGCCCTCCCGGCCCCAAATCCCCCCGTCCGGGGGATGCTCTGTGCACAGGAAGGAGCTCTGCAGCCGTCAAATATTAATAATATTTGTTTCCATCTAATCATGCCTTCCTGCAGCCCTGCGGAGCCGATGAAGTTTCTTCCCTCTGCAGTGGCAGCACAGCTCGGGGTCACTTGGGTGCAGAGTGCTCTGGGACACGCGGGTGTGGCTGTCTCCTGCTCAGCCGAACCTTCCTGTGCTGCCAGAGCTAATAAAGGGGCTGGTTAATTATTCTGTAATGAACTGGTGCAGAGGAAGCCGATTATTTTCCCTTGGGAAACATCAAGTCCCTCTGCCCAGCGTGTCCTGTGGGCTGTCCCATCCTCAGAGCCCAAGAAATGCCAGGAGGGAAAGGTCTGTGCCTTTCTCTGCCTCACCAGCACCCTGAGAGGGGAAATATCCCACTGGGATAGCCAGGAGCTTCTCGTGGCTTCTGGGATGGAAGGAGAGCAGGGAACTCACCAAAGGGCTCTCCCTCCATCCTCACATCCCCCTGGACAGGACTCTGCAGCTCTCCTGCTCTGCAAGCTGCAGCTTTATGAAATCCAAGTGAGAATTCTGGCAAAGCTCGCCTGTGTTTGTGCACCTGTCTGATGGCAGAGCTGCGGGTGCTCACCTGGAGAGGAGAAGGCTCCAGGGAGAGCTCAGAGCCCTTGCAGGGCCTGAAGGGGCTCCAGGAGAGCTGGAGAGGGATTGGGGACAAGGCATGGAGGGACAGGACACAGGGAATGGCTCCCACTGCCAGAGGGCAAGGCTGGATGGGGCTGCCTGTTTGCTCTCGTCTGGAAAAGCCTCAGTGCTCAGAGCAAGAGAGTACTGGGGAGACCTTGAAAATAAATAGTCCAGGGTTAGATAAACAAAGTTTCCCTTTCCCAAATCCCAGGATTACTCCACGGCTTCAAAATGTACATAAAAAACCCTGCAGATGAAGCAAATTGAACAAGAAAATGAACCCAAGGAAACTGCCCTGGAGGAATGGGACCCTTGCAGGGAGGGGAGAGGGGACTGGAGCCGGGGGATGGAGGGAAAGCCAAGCCCAGTTTGGACGGGCTGGGGGGCAGCTGGCAAAGCCCTGGCTCAGCAAACCGCACAGCTCTGTCGTTCTGGGATTGCAGCTTCAGGAAAAAGAAAACACAGAAATAAAAGAAACCCTATTGAAAGCGATTGCAAAAGTTGAGCGTGCTCCGGCTTTTAAAAGTGCGGGCGAAGCCCCACCTCCACCCAGCCATCCCCACCTCCAGGCGGGCAGGAAAAGGAGCGAATGGCCCCAGCTCTGCTGGCAAAGCCTGGCTGCCGGCGGCCGCGGGGTGAGCACCGGGAGAGCCCCGGGACGAGCGGTGAGTACGGCAGCGAGGATGGCCCCGCTGCCGGGAGGGCTCTGGCAAAGGTGAACTTTCTGCAAGGCTCCTGCATCCGCTGGGGCTGGGAGCAGCTGGGAGAAAGCGAGGAGTGACACCACGCCTGCTCTGTGCCAGCCTCTGCACGTGTGCTTTGTCGCTCCCTCTCTGCTTGTGCTTAATTGTTTGAGGGTCTTTTTTTATCCCCAGTGAGGCAGCCCCACTTATTTCTCCCGCTGCAGGGAATTTTCCCATTTTCCCAGTGCTGCCCCTGTAGGTTTGTCCCATGATTTCACTTCTCCTATGAGGGGAATGGCTCTTTGCAGCCCAGACCTTGGGAAGATGCCAGGCAGCGTGGGTCTGACCTGTGCCTGGCTGCCACAGGGAGCCTGGCCGAGCCAAACCTCTCCAGCAGGGAGGAGAACCCATCCTGCAGCCCCGAGCCATGGAAAGGTCTGGGGTCAGTGCTGAGCTGCTCCTGCCGAGCTTGTCCTTGGCTGCAGAGGTCTGGGAGCAGCAGGCTGCTGGGTTTCTGCTGGCTCCTGCAAACGGGGGAGCTGCTGTGTCCCTTCAAGCCTTTGGGGCGGGCACATCCCCCGGGAACCAGCCGTGGGAACAGCCTGTCCTCCCCAGAGCACGGATTTTAGGTTTGGGGTGAGGTTGGCCACACCTGCTGCTTCTGTCACCCCAGGTGGCAGCTGAGGTGTCCCTGCTGGGCATGGGGACAAGGGGACTGGTCTGCAGGGGTGAGCTGGGCACGTGTCCCCTCCTGAGTGGGGGCTGCTGCTCTGATTCCACCTCTGGAGATGGGTGCCCAAGGGCAAGGATACCCCTGGAGGGGCAGCTCCTGTGTCAGGAGGGAATGGCACTGCATGTCCCAAAAAACGCTGGCTGCCCCTGGATCCCTGGCAGTGTTCCAGGCCAGGCTGGACACTGGGGCTTGGAGCAGCCTGGGACAGTGGAAGGTGTCCCTGCCCATGGCAGGGGTGGCACTGGATGGGCTTTGATGTCCCTGCAACCCAAACCCTCCTGTGATTGTTGAGCTGTGCAGCCCGAGCAAGGTTCTTCCCCCACCTTGGAGGCACAGACACATCCAGAGCTCCTCCCTGCTTTGGCCAATTCCCTCAGAAAGCTCCTGAGGGGCTCCTGAGGAGCCCCTGGCCCAAGGTGGCTGTGAGAGCCCTCGTGCCTGCCAGCCCCCTGCTTTATTGTGTGCTTGTTTTACAACACACTCTCCTTTCTCCTCGCATCCCCTCCTGCTTTCCCAGTTTCCCAGTGTTTCCCAGCCATCCTGCTGGGCACAGCTGGCATTTCCAGGCTCTGCAATGCCTCACCCAAACCCCTGAGCCTTGCAGGGCTGCTTGGCCTCCTCCCTTCCCTGCAGCAGCCCGAGCTCTCTGGGGACCTTGGTCTGGTCACAGCTAGGTCCCAGCCCCGCTTCCTCCGTGGCTCCTGGCTCCCAGTCTGCTCCCAGTGCTTCCCTGAGGTGCTGCTCTGCCGTGCTCTGCCCTGCACCTGCCACATGCGCCCTGGCTGGAGGTAGATTAAATATTGAGTGTCTCGAGCCGTGATGTGGCTGAGTGTGGGTCTGAGGGATGGCTTGGGAGCTTCATTTTCCCCCTCAGCACCTGCCGTTGGCACCCCAGGTTTTTGGAGAAGGTGGTTTTCTGAGGAAATGGAGGCAGCGTGGGAGGCAGAGCAGGCGGTGAGGGGAATTCCTGGCTTGAGACATGATTCGAACACCACAAGGCTCTGAGGCGCCATCCAGGGAAAACTGAGTGAGTGCATGGCTGGAGAAACCCCAGGACAAGATCACGCCCAGGGATGCAGGAAAGGGCTTGCTGCTGTCAGGCAGCTCGGCTGGGGCCAGCTGTGCCTCCAGCTGCAGGTCTGGGCACTTCCAGAAGATAATCCCCATTTTCACTGGACTCTCTCGGTCCCTCCGGGTGTACAGATGACAGAGCAGCCCACCAATATTAAATAATGGAAGAAGGACATGGAGTAGTTCCCTCTGCTGCCCAAAATACCAGCATTTCCTCCTTTTCCTGTGCCAGCTCCAGCCCCCACCAGCTGCTCTGGGCTGGGGCTTCACTCCAGCACTTGCTCCTTGTCCATCAGCACCCAGAAACATCACCAGGTCTGTCCCACCCGCAGTGTTTCCTCTGCTGTTCACAGCCAGCTCCTCTCTTGCTGGCTAAGGAATTTTCTCACTTCTCCTAAGCTCTACTCATTTCCCTTTCCTGGCAGCAGAATTTCACTGCTCCTGCTCATCCGTCCATCCATCCATCCATCCATCCATCCATCCATCCATCCATCCCTGTTGCTTGCAGGTGGCCAGCATCATTCCCAGCTCCTGGTGAAGCAAGTTTTACTGGCCACCTCCAAAATTTGGGGATGCTCTGGTTGGTAATCCCTCGGTTAGTGTGGAGGGGGTAAAGAGCTGCCCTGGAATGTCCCTTGGAAATAAATGTTTAGGATTGGGATGAAGCTGCTCCTCATGGAACACTCAGCATGAGGAGCAGGTCTGTGGTCCTGGGCAGACCATGAGTGCAGACGGAGGATCTGGGCTTGTTGGGACTTTTTTTGTCAGAAGTTAGAGATAATAAATAGCAAACAAGCACTGGTTTGCTCCAGGAGGTCTCAGCTCCAGGGAACTGCTGGGGTTTCCACTCAGGATGTGTGTTTGAGGCACGGGGCCATTGCAGGGGCTCTTGCTCCTTGTTTTGCAATAGCTTCCCCTTCAAAAAGTTGATTTTTCTCACCAGAGGTGTCTGTGTCCCTGGAGCCACTCTGGCTCTGCCCGTTTCCTCCAGCTGCTCTTCCACTGCAAACTCTCACAGCTTTCAGGGGAACTCAGCAAAAATCTGGGTTTTTCTCAGTTTTCACTCCTGTCCAAGCAGCAGTGAAGTACAGAGCGAAAAAAACATCAGGAAGGTATTTATGGGGTATGAAACCCCAAATGGGGGAAGCTGTGGTTTGGCATCACTTCCCTTCAGGCTTCTCTTGGCAGGTGTTTGTCCATAGAGCCAAGCACTGCCTGCATCCTGTGGAAAGGCAGATTCCTGCTGGAATCAGGCTCTTCATGCTTCCTTCAGCACTTTAACTCCCATCCAGGGGCTGGAGCTGCTTGAGGCAGGAAGAGTTTCCTTGCCAGACACAGAGAAGGTGGTGCTACAACAGAGAATCCCACCGAGGACACAAGACAAAGCTTTCCTGCAGCACAGCCACATCTGTCCCTCTCAGGCCAGGGGCTGGGTGTTCAGCACCTGCCTCCTTCCAGAACACAGGGGTGACTTTTGTACTCAAAATACTGCATAAAACCATGGAGGGAAGGAGCAAAACTGGCAAAGCTGGGAGATGCTGGTTTGGCAGATCTCACAAACCCTTGAGCCACACACAAACCCACAGGTGACGGGGAGGAGCGAGGGCAGGAGCAGTTTAAGGGTGCTGCTGGTGCAGGGGGGATGCACCCCACGAGAGCCTGGGAAGCAGCAGGAGCAGAGGGTGAGGAGGGGGTCTAGGGGGGCTGCAGACCCCAACAGCTCCACAGCCCTGGGCAGCCTTTGGAAGCAATGCCAAGCTAATGATTCATGGAATTATGCAATTCCAGCCTGGCTGCTTATGTAACTCCAGAGCCATGTCCCTGAGCCAGAGGCTCTGGAGTCCCTCCCTCCCCTCTCAGAGCCACGGCTCCTACAGGGCACTTCCTCTTGGGAGGAAAAGTAAGCCCAGGTGGGATGGATGGATGGATGGATGGATG
>VYZP01015011.1:2993-27538 GCA_013400635.1 Hypocryptadius cinnamomeus | reverse complement strand
GACCACAAAGGGAAATGAACTGCCCCAAGTTTGTTATCAGAGGGACTGTTCAGTGGTTCCCATCAGCTGCTATCTTCTAAACTCTCTATGTGCACAGGGCTAACAAAAAAATCCTCAGAATGCTGGTATATTTTTTGACCCAAACTGCACTGCAGGTGAGTATAGGTGTGCATGCTGAAATTTCAGGTAATCTGCTCCTTTTAGCTGTAAGAGAAACACAGTCTAGGTATATGTAAGATAAATACAGTCTGGGCCATTTTATATTCTATTGATAGGATCATGAAGTACACATGGCCTGAAATCACTAGCAAGCAGCTTGCCGTGTTGCCAGTGTCTGTTTGACTTCAGGTTTCTAGACCCCTCTACCCTACACCATCCTGGTGAATTCAGGATCTAACTGACAATTCCCATTTTGTTTTCCCATGTTTCTTCTTTTGAAGGACTCCCACTCTTCACCAGCTACAATCTGTTTAAATTGCAGAGCAAAATATTCTCCAAACACCAGGAAAATATGAAAGACTTGCCTTTTTTTTTTTTTTCTTCTCCTATCATGCTTTAAAACAGACTGTCTCTTTCTTCCTCACCTTTCTTCTTGTCAGCTATAGTAAACACAAACTGTCCCTAAGCAGAAAACAAACACTTGCTGTGGTATGCAAACACTCCATGACTTCATGACATCAGTGCTAACATGGCTTGTTTCAGCACCAATTTAAAACTCATTCTACTGCACCTTATGTCATCTCTTCCTGGCTATCTATCCAGCTTCTTCCAGGTTTGTCAGATTAATCTGGCACCCACCCCTTTGAATGCTAAAATGCCTTATCCCCCCTTTCTACAGTGGTCTGCATGTTAAAACATTGAAATTTTTCTGCATCCTCCTTTGCTCTATAGGAAAGATGAAAGAGGCCGTGGAGAACAATTGTACATCATGGATCAAGCCCTCAGGATAGGAATGGTACTGATGACAACCTGTCAAAATGCTGAACTTGTGTTATTGTTTGGATGAAAGAGAGAATGCAAATGAGGGATAAGGAGAAAATAAAAGCTTCAGGATAGGCAAGGGGGATTTTCCAGCAACAGAATAGCAAATACTGTCAGAGCACTTGTGATTACAAGTCATATAACCTCCAAAGTTGGGAGCCTGAAATGTCTCCTCCTCATTTACACTTCTTCCCAAAGACTTTGTAATGCCTGAAAGAAAATAAATCTAGACAGATTCCACAAGCTACAGAAGAAGAGGATTTGCTTTTAAAAGTCTTAGAAAAGGCTCTTGGACCCTGTTGTGTACTACTTGCCAGGAACTCCCTGGTGTAGACTATGAAAGTTTATGAATTTCCAAGACATTTGGGTTTCTATATATGACAAATTCACATTATTAAAAATAAATAAATTGATACATAATTGAAAAATATAATAAATTGGTAAAGAGGTGTAACACCTTCATGTTGGTGCTCTCATTTGCTTTCACATCTACTTCTAACAAGTTATCTTAGCTAGATTAGACAGTTAAATCAACACTGTGTTCTGTAATAACTGTGACCTTTAGGACTATAAATGACAGTAGTAGTAAGGCTGCACTAGACTACTTTGGGAGACTAAAAGATGTAATAATACCTAAATTTGTTACTGGTGTTTTTATGCTTTACTGTAGACAAGAACAAATATGCTGTAAAACCTATACTGTTTTCTGAAATACTGTCAGTAATTATGCTATGTATGAAGAAACTCATTCCCTCAGATCACATGGGTGTTTTTAGGGAGGGAAGAATTCTGTTTCCCACCTAGCTTTTTGGCATCACAGAGCAAATACAATCAAAAAAAGGTAAGCAGCACTAGGTAGAATCACTACAGAAAGAAAAGCTGATTCTCTCCAGTCCTATCTTTTTCTGTGCTATTTCTCCCCATTGCCTTGCAGGTAGGACATTAAAAGAAGCTTTATACAAGGAAGTGAGAATAATCAGAGCACAGCAGTCTTTCTTGATTTATTACTTCATTCATTAATCCATATATAAAAAGCAATCTAGGACAAGGTTCAGAAATCCTCACTCCTGACAGGTTCTCACATACTTGATAAATGATTTCGCTGTAAGAGACTTGTAGGGCATCTGCATTAAGTTCTACTGAGATCTATTTCTCAAAACATTTTTACAGTTTCATATCAAATTAGAGGATATCTCATAAATGGGTGATTGAATTTCTATCACTTGGATACAGATGGAGGAGTATAAACAGCCAGCACCATAAGAAACCCTCAGCTTCAGGACAGTCCATTTGAAAGTGATCCTTGGAATAGTTTCCTGTTGCCTTTTAGCCCAAAGCAGTTAATTGCCATTGAGAGGTTTGAAGGCATTGATATGAATATTGTTTTCTCTAACTGTTCAAAAGGAAGAAGCACTGTGATACCTGTATTCCATTTGAGTTATTCCAGGCAGAATGTGAATTCTCAATATTAATGTGAGACAGCTGAACAGAACTTTTGTGGCAGTCACACAATCTCATGGGAACAAGTTGCTTAAAGAAGCTGTGGATGCCCCATCAGTGGAGGTGTTCAAGGCCAGCTTGGGTGGGGATTTAAGCAACTTGGTCTAGTGGAAGGTGTCCCTCCCCATGGCAGGAGTGTTTGAACAAGATGATGTTTAAGGTTCCTTCCAACCCAAACTATTCTATGATGAATAGTCTATTCTGTGATGATTCTAAAATCTGAACTTTAAAAAATAGTGTTACATTAATCTTCTAAGTATATAAGAGACAGAAGCTCAATTTTCTCTCTTTATTTTGATTATTTTGTTGAGGCAGTAACAGTTAAATTAGACAATTCCAATGATTGATTCTTTCTCTTATTGTTGCCGACCCTTTAGTTCAAACATCCTTTGCCTATTTCTCCAAAAATTTAATATAAAATGTCTTCCTGAGGATGAGATGTAAATTCAGGGATGCTGGTTTCTAATACAAGCTTAGCTGCAACATCTCCGCCTCTACAGTGAACATGGTGTGCTGTAGATCTCAATCATGTGTTTAAATTCTCTCTGAATATACAGATTATTGCTGCTGTGCAAAGGAAACTTTTTTACTCCCCTTGAGTAATATCCCCCAGCCTTATGCAGCCAGGCAGTATTTATCAGAAAGTCATTACAGCTGTTTTGTTTGCATATAGCTTTCATTCCTTGTACTTTAATGTCTGGACAGTATTAGCTCAATTAATTTAATGAGCAAGTAGGTCTTCTGATATTTACTATCTAATTAGTTTATTGGCCTAGATGTAACATGCTAGGTCTGTCTGTGCAATGTGTCTAGGCCAAGTCTCTTCTGATGAACTTTTCTATTTTGGCTCAGCTGTTTTTGGAAAATGAAGAATGGGCAACATTCTGCATCTCTTTTCCTAAAGGATGTCAAAGCAATAAATTCCCCTAGAAAAGATGATACTCTTATCCTTCTAAACTGCCAAACAGACAACTCTGAATCCCTTCTATGTAGGGCAATCTGCTTGTGCTGGCTTTCACCTGAGAGAAACTAAAATAGAGCCATCTTTTGATTTCCACATAGCATGCAACAACAGAAGTGGAGGACAACACTATTGAATATGTACCATGGATCATAAAATGCTTTACTACATGGTCCTCTTTCTCCAAATGGAATAAAAAGAATTAATGTTTGATAGATGTTAGTTGTATTGCTTATTATTTACTTGAAAGTGCTGAGATCTTGCCAAGAGGAGCTCATATCAAGACACATGCAGTGTATATGGAAACAATTATAAAAAGTGTGATATGAAATTAGAGTACCTCATACTGTAGACTCTTAACAAGTAGAACAACAAATTCAACCACACCTTTTTTTTTCCTCCCTATTTGTCCTATGAAAAAAAAAGATAGGTATTTTATCAAAAGCCTCCTCCTCCCAGCAGGCTGAAGAGCCTCACAGGTTGGCCAGTATCAGCCCTAAGGAGAAGGGTGGTAACTCCTCACAGCTGCAGGTGATGCCCATTCCCTGGGCCCCAGTGTTAGCAGGGTGGTGATGCAGCACAGCTGCTTTTCATCAGAGCCAGGTGAGGCAGGGAGCTTTTCTTGCTGCCAGCTGGGGGGCCTGGCCTTGCTACCCCCATGGCTGCTCAAACCCTGCAAGCCCAAAGAAAGGAGGAGCAGGAGTGGGAGGCTGAACATTCATTGGGTGACTTCTTCTGGATATGAAGGTAGAAGAGTGGCTGCTTAACTAAGATTTTTCTGAATGCTCTGGGGATTAATCACTTGCCCTGAAATTCAAGAACACCAGCCTTAAGAAGTCCTGAGTGCAGATAAAGGTAGGAAAACTCTGGGATTTCTGTTTAAGGCTGCAGAAGCTTAATTGCTTTTATTTAGAAGTTGGAAATGTTTAAAACAAACAGGAAAAAAGTTTCATGTGTGAGTGTAGTAGTGTCTCCTTTTCAGTTCAAAGAGGCAGTTTGCCTTGCCTCTAACCTTGAAGTTGTCCTTTACAATGTCAAAAATGAGAAAATCAGCAGGTAGTAAAGTAAAAAGGACATGATGTTAAATGGGTGAAGTGAATGCATTAGGAAAAATATTTGTATGTAAGGCTGCTTTTTGTCATTATTTCTAGTTACTCATCCCTTAGTTTTTGACCCAAAGGTGGCTTTATATAAAGGTCTTCTTTGGTTCAATCAGTATTGAAAACTTAAATTCGAGCTGGTAAAATCTCTTTGGAAGGAAAAAGTATAGCTCAAAAAGTATATCTCACAATTTGGAGGCTGTGTAGCTTTGCTTCTTTCAAGTTGTTTTACTTGGTGATGCCCTGCACAGCTGTAGCGTATAAACTGAAGGCATGTAAGAGTTCATAGTTTAGTGCATATATGATTGTAAGATTACTGGTTCCTTCCTTTGTGGTTTGTTTTTTTTTTTTCTCCTCAGTGTTACAAGGAGTGCTGTGAATTCCAGGGAAATCTCAGGGTTTGCTGTATGATATCAGTGCTTATGGTTTAAGGAGTTTGCCTTGAAGAAAACTTCTGTTGCCTTCTGGCCCTGGTTTGCTCAAACAATAAACGCTACCAAGGCTTCTTGTGGGTGGATGGAAAGTAGGAGAATAGAGGTAGTGATGAAGGTAATCTCACCCCTAAGGGGTTACAGCTGTGCTAATTATCAAGAATTAGGAACAGGCCTGCCCTTCATAGGCCACAGCTAGAGCCAATTAGGATGGGTATTGTAAAAGAGTAGGTTGGCTGGTTGAGAAGTTAGGGTTTGTTGGCTGTGCTGTGGAGAAGGAGTCAGTGCTGTGAGGAGCTGCCCATAAGAAATCACCAAGGTATGGAGCTTTTGCAATAAGATGACAACAGCTTCTGAAGATAGGCATAGGATATTCTTGTTAGTGAGGCATTGTGGTCATAGGGGCTAAAGGTATGGTTAGGCCCTATAATAGGTACAAGAATCTGTTCACAGAGCTTGGAAGTGTAGTCTGAAAGGTGCTCTGAGCAGGGGAAGCATTGCATATTTTCCTGTTAAAATATTTGCTGGAGCATTTCAGTGACCCACCTATAAGAGGAAATGGGCACAATGGGCTATTTTAGCCTTGAGGTCTTTTTCTGCTGTACAGCAGCATCACTGCTAGTGATGCTGAATGGGCCATCTCAAATAACTAGCTACTGGAAGCTAAAGCAATTTGTGAAGCTTCTCAGAAATGTTTGTGGAAACCTCGGGTAGATGTGCAAATTCACATGAAAGAACAAGCAGCCTCCTATTATTTCATATATTATTTGCATTCATAGTTTATAAAATTTATTAGTATGGTGTCATAATTCCTTGTTTGTGCCACATTCATTAAATGGAAAAATGCATAACTGAAATGCCAGTATGGGAGATAGACCTTGGGTAACAGTGTTGCTTCCTGGCTTTTGGGAAGCTGTTTATATTTGGGCAGGAGACCGGAGAGAGACCTGGCCTTTCGTATGACCAGATCTGAGGAGTCTTGACATTAATTATAAGTCAGGTCTCTAATTCACTAAACTGTTAACTGGTGTTGTATTTCACAAAAATGGATAATATGTAATGAATGCCTCTGCTGTTATGATACTCTTACTAGTCATCAGTGCTGTGTTTCAGGATTAACATATCATAGTAAGTGGTTGAAAAAATGAGAAACCACTGTTTAAAGTTTTCTTGTAATATTTCAGGGACCTAATTCTATTGTGATATGCAGTTGGAAAGTTCAACCAGTGAAGTGAACCTTTGCAAACAGATAGATAGGAGGGAAAGTTTTATCCTGATGATAAAACTTTGTGATGTTGTATGATGTCCTAAAGTGGACAGTCTATATTGTTAGGTACTTCTGATGTACTTGAACATCTGGTGCTGTGTTTCATTCTTGTAGAAGTATTAATTTTTATGGTGTGCCAGCATGTCAATGTGTTGGAAGGCTGTTCTGATTGCTGCACTGGTAGTATTGACTGACTGGGATCAATAATGGTACAATCAAATATAGTACAAGCACTGCTTACCCTTCAGTTTTGCATCTGGCTTTGGCAAAGTGGGAGCATTTCCCTTTCTGAAATTTTCACTTTCAGTGCCTTTCTTTCTCAGCTAATACTGCTTCTGCTTTCCTCCTGGAGTTCTGTGTCAGCTATGATGGTACACCTCTAAATCAAGTTTGAATCCTGCTTTGCAAGCATTTATAGATGTTTATGAATTTGCCCCAACATTTCCTGTTGTCTCTGTGTGTTAATAGAGTAATTTCTGATTCCTTCTACTTCATCAATATACACTCGTAAATTCACGTTGCAGTTTAGAACTGATTAAAATTTATAAGCCACAAATAGTGAGTGAAATTCTGAGGATTAATTTACTCACTGAAGTATTAATCTGTGTAATGTAGTAGGTTATCCTTCAGTAAACCTGGTTATATGGAGATAGGGAGATAGATTTTCTCGCATGTTTTACTGTAAATGCAGTAATTGGTCCCACTGGGCTGTTGAGCTTGAATGGTTACAGCCAGCAGTACCACTGCAGCCTTGGTATGAACCCTGGGAACAAGAACCAAGTTGTGTTTATCTAGTAGCATCCATCTTGCTTTCCACTCCCTGCTCAGACTTGGAGATCAGGAAAGAAAAAAATCAAATGAATAAAATTAATTAAACTTTAAAGGAAGAAAATCTTTGATGTGAATATCAGGAAGTACAACCTATTATCTTTACCTGTCCCAAATCTCTGCTTTTAAAGAAGCAATGGAAAAGGGCAGTTGAGATCAAAAATCGCATAATACATTTGGCAGAAGCAAGTTCCTCCATAAGGCTTGTGAATTAGGATCTCCTTACACTTGGAAAACCTAATTGATCAAGCCTAGCAAATCTGACTTTTGTTAATGGGTTTTTAACTATCATTTATTCAGCTAATGATCTTGCTGATAGGGAGCAGGGGCAGAAAGAGATTGTGGCTTATGAAGGCCCACAAGAAAAGCTAGTGCCTGATCCAATGCTTTAATTTAGATCCTGTCCTTTCTGCTTCAAGACGTGCTTCCTTTCATCAACTTCTGCCTTCTTCCTGAGTTATTAACTGTGAGCTTGCAGTGGTAAACCCACTGGAACTCATGTGTGTTTAAAAAAAAATATAAGCTGGGGAAAAAAATGTGACAAGGGAGTCCGGAAAGATAATTTTTTTTTTTCTTCTGTAAAGAACCAGCCAGGGAAAGCAAATAAATAAGTGTGCTGTAGGAACTGAGGTTTCAGGATTGACTTGCAGTAGAAGTTCCCCTCATAAAAGAGCATGAGCCTGGTGTTGAGCCCTGTGTTCATTGCTGTTGCTGGTTGTGATTTGGAAAGCCAGCATCCCTGTTGTCTCACTTTCTTGGGCTTACCTGCCATTTTCCCTCTGAGAGGGATGATGCTGAAAGACTAAAACTTGCTGAATTGCCTTTATCTGGATGACATGTGAATTATCCCTGTCCAATCCCATAGTTCCCATTCTGGTGTGTGTCAGCTCGTGTGGAGCAGAAATACAGGTGTAAAAAAAGGTAAAATGCCTTTCTGCAGATAACTCCATGTCAGCTGGGACACAAGTTCTTGGTGAGCCCTGTTCTGTTTCCTAAGATGTGCCTCCTTCCAAACCCTCCTTCCCATGCCCCAAATGTCAGGTCCTTGGGGAATTCTCCAACAACTTGAATCTCAAAGGAGGCAAAAATCACAGCCTGGGCTTACCAGTCCTTCAGTGTCAGATGAAAAATCCTTGTTAATGCTGTGTATCAAAGAACTGGGCAAGAGCTTGTTGGTTTGACATCTTTTCAGGACCCGCACCGAAACAGAGCCCAGAATAAAGGTGTAGGATTTAAAGGAGTTTCTTTGACTGAAAATCATGACACTGTACACTCACTGGAAGACCCTTGATAATGCTGTCCAACTGAAAAAAGTTGTAAGAATTATGAAAATAGGGTCATATATAACAGAGGTGCTTTAGGGGGAAAAAACAGCAGCTTGGAAGGGTTTACTACAGAATCTGCTGTTAGGAATGGAAATTATGTCTTGGATTTCATATATATGTGGTAGAATTGGTAATTTCTGTGCTTCTGTTTTTTAACAGTACTTTGTTTCATGCTGTAGTGGGTTGACCCTGGCTGAATGCCAAGTGCCCTCCAAAGCTGCTCTCTCTCCCCTACTCAGCTGGACAGGAGAAAAAATATAACAAAAGTTCATGGGTTGAGATAATTACTCACTGATTACTGTAGTGGAGAAAACAGACCCAGTTTGGGAAAAACTAATTTATTGCTGGTCAAATCAGAGTAGGGTAATGAGAAAATAAAACCTAAATATTCAAATGCCTTCCCTCAGCTGTGGCATCTTCCTGGGCCCAGCATTAGTCCTGGTTTTCTCTGCCTCTAAAGTGAATTGTTTTTCTCACATACTCACTCCTCTTTCCAGCTGCACTGTCCGTTTCCCCTCTCCTTTCCCCATTTCTGGATGTGCTAACTCAGAGGTGCTGCCTTGGAGCTGCCTGGCCTTGGCTCTGTCAGACACGGGAAGCTTCTCACAGAAACCACCTCTGGAGTCCCCATGTGACCAAAGCCTTGCCACACAAACACAATATTGTGGAACATTTTCAAGTAATTTGGGGGAGAAAGCTACCTTGTTTCATACCATGCTATTTCTAAATTGTTAATGGTAATTCTTTCTCCCACCTTCTTTGTCTCCAGTTACTGAAGCTTGCACATATCATATTTTTGTGTGCACTGCTTTCTAATTATCTGCTATGAGGTATTACTATTATATTCCTACAGAGAATAATAGAAGTTGGTAGAGATTCATAAAATGCATTTAAAAACCCTCTAATGGATGTGGGGAGAACAGTGAATTTCTTTTTCTTTTTGCTTTTAGATATCTAACTCCATTCAAATAGTAGCATTCAGGAGGAGGGGATTTGATTACTATAGTTCTGTTCCATGGCATTACTTTCATGGGAGAAAGTCTGGTAAGAGTTGTCTTCTCCAAAGATCCCCATGATAAACATGAATGCTGCTTGTTCTCACATTTCTTGGTAATTTCTTTGTAATTGTTGTTGGTTTTCTTTTTTTGCTACTCAAATTAAGTCACTTATATAGATTTTTATCTTGAGTATCAAAAAAGGATCCTCACTTGCTGGAAATAAAAATGTAAGGAAATTGCGAGTATGCAAATGCAGTTGTGAATACTGTGAACTTAATTTACCCTTGTAATTATTTACTACAGTCACTTTGTTTTTGAATGAATCATGGTTTTTTTCTTGATGACCTGGGGGCTTACGAAGGGCTTTCCAAGACTTTTACTATGAAGTAAACTATGAAATTAAGATTCTTGCAGTTTTAAAATTGGGCCTGAGGGGTTGGTTGGATTCTTCATTGGTGAATAACTTCCTTTTTATTTGGTTTAGATTTTCACTCAGATGTAGCAGGGTAAGGGACCATGACTCTGAAAGCCTTGGCTGGCCTTAAAGGTATTTGCTGTGGATTAAGATGCAGGATGAGCTGGCTGATATAGCTCTTGGCAAACATTGCTCTAGTTGACAGGATGGGGAACACATGGAATAATGAGCTTTAATCCTTGTTAATAATACAAATGAAGGATGCAGGTCAGCCAGCCTCTCTTGTTAGAAGAGCCTGATTAATCAAGCCTTACCTTTTTGGAAGAAAGTGTTGAAGATTGATTACTGCTTTTTGTCCACTGATGTTTGATTCCTGTTTATTTTGTCTTGACCTTTGTTCCCGTTGAGCTTTGTTACCTGTTAGGAGACCTCCATGTGGTCTTTTCCATGTCAGAGAACTGGGTTGTCGGGCACTATTTCTTCCTTTTTTTTAGCTTGTAATTCCTGTTTGTGCCCCAGCACCAAGCCTGTACTTAGATTTGTGTAAGGAGGCATTTGTTGCAGGCATTGGTCTGTGTGTTGGAGAAATTGGCACAACTGGTGCCCACAGTGTGAGGCTCTGAGACAGTGGGGTTTGCCTATAGCCATTGGACAGTGGAAGCTGATATCCCAGGCTTCCTTCCACGACCCTGCCTGGGTTGCAGAACAAAGGTCCTAACTTGGAAATTTCATATATGCTTTCTTGTTGAAGAGGGAGATACTGTGGATCATGTGGGGCCCCTTCACCTTGCCCCAGGCCCCATTCCAGCTGGCTCCTGCCTCTCAGCTGCAGGCTGGCGTTGAAGTAGTGGGAGCAGAACACACCAATGCCTGAAGCTCTGGCAGTCAATTATCATCATGGTGTTTTTGCTGCTGTGTCCTTTGCTCTCCTGGGACGGAGAAGATGGTGCATTAACCAGCTGTTTGGGGCTCCTCTGCTGTCCCTGGGCTCTGCCTCGCTCAGCTGCTGCTCACAGGTTTGCTGTGAGGCGTGAGAGAAACCTCTCAGAGCACTGTTAGACTCTGTGTGGTTCTGTGTTCCTGCAGTTTGGCCCCTCTGCCATCTGCTGTAGGACACAAACGGAGGTCATTCAGTACTCTGTGCTGTGATAACAAATGTCTTCCAGTATTTAACATCTACCAAGGAAATTTAAATGTGTTCACATGGGAAAACGTATTTTATTGGAGCTTTCCAGGCAGTATCCATAGAATTTTCTTAATAAAGATGTCTTTTTAAAGCCTTTTAAATGAGATTTTAAAAATATTTTCAAGGTATTCAAGCACAGTGGTCTTCATCTTTTGCAAACAGAGTTCATACAACAATATACTTTGGTACCAGACTTGTAGTGAAGGGGAGGGAAGGCCAGCTTTGCTTTTAGCACTTGTTTTTCAAGCTAGAGCAGCTTCTATTTATAGCCACCACAGATTTTAAAGGCAGGCTTATTTTACAGGCTGGGCCATGAGCTGCTTCTATTGGTGATATTTCCCAGGTCCTAAATTTTTGTATTGTAGACATCTAGCCACCTTTACACTTTCTGTAATTGTCTAGGTGACTTCTGGGAAGAAGAAAATCCAACAACAACAACAAACTCCAAACCAAAAACCAAAAGAACCTAACAAAACAAGTCCCAACCTAAAGCTGCTTTGGGAAAAAGAAACAATGAACTCCTAAAGCTTTTGTTCTTGATGAATGATAATTGAATTGCATATTTAATGTGAACAAATTACTTGGATTTGCTTCTTTAAGTCTGCATGCAGGGATGAAATGAATAGATTGCAGTGGGATTACTTCAAAAGTTTTGCTTTAACAGAACCCAACTAGTATGTACCAATGAGTTTACCATAACTTCTACCACAAGGCCATGTAAGGCCTTTCAAAACCATTGCTAACTTGAGTTAGATGCTGACTTTTTAGTTCAATTCCTGCCCTGCATGTAAAGTGAAAATACTAATATGACTGCTGTAGAATGGTAGGCTGCTTTGTCTTCTGTAGGGACTTGTGTATTTAGCTACTGTCAGCTTATATCAGCTTATATCAGAAAGTGATACAATAAAGGTCTGGCACCTGGGTAAGTGCAGAATTCACTACATTTGAGCCTCAGGCTGCTAGTAGCCTCAGGCTCAAATGTCTTGCAATTGTAACAGTTTATAGATTTATTTATTTTGGTACAGGCATATGTAATGGTAAAAGAGAACTAATTTACTTTTGACGTCTTAAGTAAGATGCTGAAGAGGCCCAATGCCAAAATAGTGAAAGCCTTTTTCCATGGAAAGCAAGGCATGGGTGTAGGCCTTTCCAGGCTCCTTGTGAAGGCCAAACTCTGATGACCCTGATTGCCGCCAACTAGGAACTCTAACTGGTCAGTGGGATGCTGGCACACCTGTGCTCTCGGTTGCATGCTCCAGCAAGTCTTAGCTCTGTGATCCAGTTGGCTCAGGATAGATCCTGTCTAGAGTAAGAAAAATGTGTGTGTGGGTTCTGGAGGGACCACAACACAGTGAAGTCTTAGGAACAATTAAAGCTGGTGGTTTTTAGTGGGATTGAAGCATTATCAGTAAGTAGCTTCTATACTTGAGTAACTATTTCTGTATATAAATTGACATCCTTGCACTTGATCAGGTATTATGAATATGCATGAGTGATAGTGGTTGGGGAAGGTATGAAGGATGCAGAGCTTCACACAGCTCAGGCTCAAGCTCTTCACAAATAGAAATACATTTGGATAAGGTGTAAAACTGTCTTGTTCATTGATTGCTCCATGGGACCTTCAAGGAGTTTGTCACACATGCAACACAGGAGAACTGTACTGCTCTGAGTCCTTGCAAATGAGCTCTGTGCTGAGCAAAGGTCCCAAAGATACTTTGGCATCCAGCTTTCAATGACTTTAAACACTGCAAGTTGAAGCCCTACCCACCAAAACTGGAGTTCCCTGTGCATTGCATTTCTGGTGAATCTTGGGTGCAATTTGAGTGTGAGAAGTGTGCTGCCTGTTGCGTGTCCCAGTGCTAGCCACGATTTCTTAGCTAAATCCTCTTCTGTGAAGAGAATCACTACCCCATCTGCTCTTCAAGCTGTTTGTTTATTTTTTGGGTTCATGCTGCACTTGGGCCCCTTCCCGTGCAGCAGGAACACACTTGGCCTTTGTGACAGAGACTTAAAACATGAGAATGACGCTACTGGTTCACACCAGGCCATGGTGGCATTGTGCTTTCCTCTGACTGCATTCTCTATATTCTGGTGGCCTGAAACACTACCTTGCTCAGACAAATTAAATGCATGCTCACATATAGATCATGGTAAATACTTTGTTTTGTCCTTATTCAGGGAAACACAGACTGATACCAGTCAGAAAGATTTAGGTTTTTAACCTTTTTAAACCCTCTGTTGTGAGCATAAGCAGGCAACTTTCAATCTGCTAGAAAAATGAATTAATATGTTTTCGTTCTTGATATAGTGTCAAATTACAGGATCATATTTGTCTGCCTTATTGATTCACTTTTTTAAAAAAGAGTAATATGGTATGCTGTTCTGGTGCTCAACCTTTACAGCACGTTACATAAGAAAATAATATAAATGTGTTGTAATCATAAGGATTCAGCATGTTTAGGTGTCAAATGATTGTCCAGTATTTATCTCTCTGGGTATATGTTAAGAAATATAGAGAATTCTCATAGTCATACTTCTTGGGTTCATTATTGTTTTGGCATTATTATGGAGGGGCTAATTCACTTTTTGGAACAACCCTAAGGAGACTGTGATGTAAATGTTAATTGTTTTTAACTCCCCATTACATGATTTGGTAACATTAATATTTAATGGAGTCAAAAGATTAATGCCAGTGTTTATTTCTAAAAAGGCAGAGATGCTGCAGGACAGCCTTTAACTTTGCTACTTCAGAAAATATTACCAAGGAAAATATTCATGCTTACAAATATTCATTTCCTTTCCCTTGCCTCTCCTGAAACCTTTATATTCTCTCATTCCTTATTCCTAAAAATAAGCCATAGGGCTCTAATAGAGACACTGATTAAATATGCTGCTCTGTAATTTATGCAAAAGTGAATCCCAACAGGAATCAGGGACTCTGAAAATCTGTTGTGAAATAATTATCCTGAATGACATTGTAGAAATGGTCCATGAAGATGTTGTCAATAATGCATTACATAAAATTTGTTTGAAATAAACCTTGAAAATTACATGATATTCATAGGAACCTGAAAGAATTATCAGTAAACAAATTTAATCAGCCTGATGTTATGCATACCACTCAACCTCTTATTATCTGATCATCTAGGTTTTAGAATACTATGGGGAATTGAATGACAATTAATATGGAGAGCTGTAGGAACTCATATGGTGGTTGCAGGACTACCTTATTTTCTCAATTTTTTCTCATCTCTGTTTATCTGCATTAATTTCTTGCTGCCACAGTCCTCAGTAATGCCCACTGATAGTGTCCTGGCTGCTGCTGTGCCTGTTCCTCTAACAAGAAGGCACTTGTAAACAAAGAATGAACCCACTTGACAATGAAATTCTAATTTTTCCCACTCATGCAAAAGTGTTTATACCAACCAATATCTAGACACTTCTGGTTGTGGTATCCAAAATGCATAGTGAAAATGGAACTCAAACGCTGAAGTCAAGTGCAGGATAAGCTATGCACTAGATTATGTAGAGATGTATTGATGCTTCTTTCAGGAAAATGCAGGACTGTGATCAGCTCCATTGCATGTCAGCTCAGAAGAGGTGATGTCCAACTTCTGCTTGCTGAAGTCAGTAGGAATTTTGCTGCTGACATCACAAGGAGAAATAGGACTGGAAGTGGATTCACCTCTGAACTCTGTTGTATAAGCTACTGCTTACATCTAGCAAGTTCTCTATAAGGAAAAAAAATATGCCAGAGGACTTGATAGGAGCTTCAAATCTTCCTTTCAGTAAATGGGAAAATAGCACAGAATTCTTTAGCCTGTCTTTGTTATTTAAGGTCATGTGCTAGTCTCTAGGACAGAGATATGGGTATTCACTTTCAGTTTTACATGTGCATTGCTTAAAGGGCTCTTCTGTTCTGTGAATGTGTTTAGATGAACTAATTTGGTATTAGAACTCTGCAATGAGGTACCTGTTCAAGATAGTGTTTCACTTAATCCATGAGTTTGGAATGTGCAGGTGAGAATGCTGCTAAGGAAAGCAGCATCCTTTCACAGAGAAGACACAAGATTTTAATGAGAAATTATTCCTTCAGACTCCTTTAAGTCAAGATGGCAGAAATGCAGCCAGGTGCAATTGTAAAAGAGCTTGAAGTTCAGCAGTAGGCAAACCAGCTGTTACACAGTATTTTCTAACTTTGCCCAAAGACTCTGTCTAATGTTTAGGCAAATCACAATAGAAATTACTTCTGCAACTTTAAATGATGAATTTGGGATTTCTGAAATATACTTTATTATTCATGTTAGCAAGATGTGTTTTAGTAATTCTATTGGGTCTTGAAACATATTTGAGTCGTTAAGATCACCACAAAGTGTACAGACTATATTGTATTTAGAAGTTGTCATATGATAGTTTGAAATATTTTTTTCTTGATGGTAGGGTTGTGAAGAAACCCAGAATGGAAAGAGAAATTATCCTAGATGCTTAACTTGCTTGAAGCATCACAGATAAAGCAAACTAGATTGCATTTCAATGTGAACTACTCTGGATGAATATTGGTCAAAACAGCATCTGACTCACAGAACCTTTTATTTCAGATCTTTTATTTGGCTATATTTTTGTTTTCCATGTTCAATAGTTTTACTTTTGCATCACGGAAACTTAAAATGAAAGTTAAATACTTAAGGAAAACACCTAAAAAAAATTAATGACATTATATTAATTATAAAAAATACACTACTTCAGGCCTGAAATGAATTAAATTGTGAGTGACAAGATAACATTTATTACCCAGATAAAAATGTCTTAACCTGTCTCTCTGAGGGATGATGACAGACGCCAACCAGCTGGTATCAGGAGGAGCTGTGATTTAGGTCTAGTATAACTGTATCTATTTGAAGTGATGTCTTTGCTTAACTGACACAGATTCATATTAATAGAGATAATAGTGCAGTTCACTTCCATGTTTTGCTAATAAAACCTTTGTGTTGGTAAGAAGGGAGAGATAAGATGGGACTGCAAGCATTTAGGACTAGGGTACTAATTTAGTATCACCAGAATCCCTTGCTAGGCTTTAAGGGATCCTTTTGAGTTGTATTATTTATGTATGGAGAAGAGAGTTAAAACACATATTGACTCAAGAATGCTAGATATGTCACCCAAGATGGAGAAACTTAACTTTGAAGAAGAGAAAAACTGTGGTTTGAATTACAGGACTTTTACTTTCTATATATATATCTGTATCCAAATCAAACAGCAAACTAGTGCTGGATTGTTTTGATTGCAAGCTATGGGTGATTCACATGCTTGGAGTTCAAATATGTTTGTAGCTCTTAGCTTTTGCCAGAAATATCAGTTCATGTTTACTAGTATCCTTGCAGTAACAAGTTACACAGAAACTTCTCTTGATGTGTGGACTGCACTGCCGAAGACAGAAAATCTTTAATAACTCCCTTTAAGTGCTTTAATGAAAAAATTGGTCAAAGCCCCTTCTATGATGGTTGGGGTTGGTAGGTCAGTAATTTGCAGATGATAAGGGCCACAATTTTCAAGTCATTTGTACACTTAAAATGTCTACCTTTTTTTTTTTTTTCTTCCCCCCGCTTCCCTGAAGTGCTGTCTACAGAAATAATGTGAAATGAGGTGCTCCTATCTTATTGCCATTCATTTTTTGTGGTGTACTGTTAAAATCAGTTCCCTTGCTGGAAAAATAACTATGCTAAACTGCTTAGTTAACTATTCTCTCTCATATGTACTAAAACTTCAAAAAAATATTCTTGGCTGTGAGTATATATAGATGAGGTTACTCTCTTTTTGCACATGAGTAGCAGAAGCTCTGATTTTAATCCCAAATAAGATTCAGGTGATTTAGCTAACTTGTTCCACGGAAGTGCTCAAAATTGAAACTCCATCCATTAGGGGCCATTTAGAAATATCTTGTGTGGTGATTAACCTTTGAATTGTCCAGTACTGTTAGCAAACACAAGTCTTAGACGGGGTACCAGACTCCTCTCACCCTGAAATGGCCTGTAAGAGACCATTTTTACTACCTTGTTATCTTCATGAAGTTAATAAGACTTGGCAGCTCTGGCACAGTGGTGAATGAGAAGAACCTACTATGAAGGTCATGGTTCACTATTGCATGAAACCTGAACATGACATCCTATTGCAGTGTGCATTAAACACAGCTGAAATGTTTGGTTTTGATATGGGAGGGATGTGGAAATGCTGTCTTGAGCAGAACATTGTCATCTTCCAGTTCTAAAAATTAAACTTTGATTTCTTGAATTTTTTTCCTTTTCCTCTCCTGTGTTAACAATGCCACCTTCTTAATCAAATTTTACGCATGCTTCCTATATACTCATTTTGCCAGGCATCAAAAGGGTGCAGAAGAATTTCAGATACTGACAGGCATTCAGGTATTCTGTTCTTCAGTTTTTCTGGACTTGACTAAAGCTTTTTGTCTCCCAGTCTTTGATGCCCCTGTCAGTTGGCCTTCCCGCTCCATCGCCTTCTATTCGACATCATGAAGCTTCCTCCCTCCTTCACACTGTCATTAGTCTTTCCTGTAATTTCTCTCTGACCTTCCCTTTGGGAAGCAACTGAATCCAGCAATGTGTCTTCTGAGTGAATATGTCAATTTTTTGAAGGCATATCCCTCATTGCCTTCAGTATCATTTAAGTACAAGGCCTTCGGTCATCCTGGATTTTTGTTTCTCTCTCTTCTGTAGTTGTTCTAATTGCCATTGTCAGGATTGGCCTCAGCTGAAGAAGCAGGAGCTAGGTTTTGTGTGTAGCAGCCTCCGAAGGGCTGTTAGCTTGGTGTGCTCTGCCCGTCAGCCGCTGCCTGCGCAGCTCCCCATCGATGCTCTGCTCCCCTTCGGATCTGAGAGCTCAGCCACGCACCAGGTTACCTCCTGACATGGGGGCTTTTGAGGACAAGCTGCTGCTGTGGCTGAGGTCAAATTACAAGCCCAGGAGATGAGGCAAGAGTGAATCAAAGTCAAAGTTCCAGGCTGTGAGGTAGTGCCATCACTTGGGGACGTGATGGGAACTTATCTACTTATGCAGATTTACTGTTGCTTATCTAGTTCTGTGTTTGTCCATTTGTGTTTGTTCTTGTTTTAATCTTATAAAATATGTGAAATTGGAACTGGTTTTATGCTTTACACTTTGATCAGAACTATTTGTACACATCTTTCAGTGATCAACTGGAACTTAATGACATAGGCAGGGAAAGCATTGTCCTTTTCATGCAATGTACTTGAGAGCCCAAAGTAAATACTATCAGGCAATAATATAATCATACTATAATTCATATAATACAGATACTATACTATAAATCGTATAATGCTATAATTTACTAATATCAGTAAATACAATTCAGGCAATCATACTTGATGCACTCCAGGAAAGCTGTGATGATCAAATTTATTGGTGAAGGCCTAAACTATTCAGCAAATTCTTGTTATTCCCTCTGAACAGAAAAACAAGCAAAAATACATGTGAATTCATAGAAAAGCTATCCATGATTACTCAGCCACTTGTACTCAGCCTGCAGTATTTCTCCAGCAACTGTGTGTTGTTGTTTCTTCTGTTCTCTGACCCAAATAGCTTAAGTCATGGTATTCTCTGCCTGCCTTAAAGTAACTACTGCAGTCAGCTGTGAGGTGACTGCTTCTGAGCAGTGGGTAGAAAAAGTGTTTATGTATACATACTGAACATTAGCATTAAATTTGTATGTCTGAATGACAGACTACATACACACACGTTTAGGTAATAAACATAAACGTATGTAAAATTGGACACACTGATGTAAAACCTAGTCCTATAATCACTTAATAATGCTTCAGTTTATCTGTGAAATTAATGCAAGTAAAATCTCATAGTCGTAAAAAACTAAGTGGTGTTTTTGTTTTTTTTTTTTTAATCAAGGCTTGCAGCATCTGTCTGTGGGCTTTGAGGAAATGCTCCATGCTCTTGGGGAATGAGTGTGCTGAACAAGGGAAGTTAATGCAGCCAGTGGTAATAAGTGTCACAATTGGCTGTTGTCTCCATTATCACTGAAACAAGGTTTTGTACCTTTCACATATGTGTATATCCAGTTAAAAGTAGCCATAGATAGATAAGAATAAGCATCACATTTCTTCCACTACAATTTTTCATGGTTGCTGTTTGATAACTCAGAAGTAGATGCCATGGCCATTGATGTCACCTGAACTTGTGTTCTGCAAGAAATACTGTAGCAGAGCTGTCATGTTTTACTCTGGGTTCACTTTTGGTACTTTTGTAAAAACTTTGCTTATGTGTCAGTTATATCATTAAGAGATGGCTAAAACATCTAAGTGCTTCATTAAAATAGGCAAGTCTTGGGGATTTTCCTACCGGCACTGGCAGTAACCCTATGAGAGAACTTTGGGAATGAGAGTTATACTTTTGGTCAAAATGGAGCTACTGTACGTGGATTTATAATCCTGTGTAAGAATTGAATGTTTTTCTTTGGGAGAACAGAAATTTGCTAGTGGGCTCAAGTCACTTCAGAAAAACAAGATGGTATTGTATGTGGCAATATCATGGTGTTGTTTTACTGGCAAATGAATGTCAAACTGGTGGGGATGTATGAAGCCTCAGTTATGAGACACTGTTGTTCTAATGCCAGCTGTCAGCAGTTTTCTCTTTATGCTGCATGATGTGTACCTTTGGAAAAATGATGGAATAACGGAGGTAAAGCACAGCACACTGTGCTCCTGTTTTTTGACACATGCTGTCATTTGTGGAGTTTGCAATACAAACATTTGCATTTGCAAAAACTCACAAGGTGCGATGCTTCCTGGTCCTTGTGATATATTCTGCGAAAAAGCAATGCGTACTTCTTGAGATCTTTTTAACCTGAAAATGCTTGTGAAACCTGATATGTGTATAAAAATGTGTCCATAATCCCTATGAATTATTTGCCATGTCTTGTAAATAATGTAGTGTAAGTTACAGAATAATTTAGATTGGAGAAGGCCTTTAATATCGAACCCACCTGTTAACACAGCACAAACCCATGTTCCTAAGTGCCACAGCTACACCTTTTCCGCTCCAGGGATGGCAATTCTACTATTTCCCTTCCATTGCTTAATAATTCTTCTGGTGAAGAAATGTTCCCTAATGTCCAATCTGAACCTCCCCAGATGTAACTTGAGGCCTCTTGTTCTGTCACTTGTTGCATGAATGATATCAAGCAATCCTACCAGTATGATGATTTTATAAATGATTGTGGAACTTCTTGCAAGGATTTGGCCAGTTATCAGGTTAGGTAATTGTATTAGGATTATTTATGATCACTTTATTTATGGCTATTATTTTTAATACCTGAGAAATTTGCTACCAACTGAACTTCTGGTAAAATGTTTTTCCACTAATGAGAAACTGGAATATTTGGTTTTCCTACCAGATGTAGGATGGTCAAGCTACATAAAAATAGTGTACTTGTTAAGGTGAAACAAGACAAGCCGGAAAAAGGTGCAACAGCTGAGAAAATGGATGCTGTGTGGGGACACAGCATATCTTGCCTTTAATTTCAGATCCTAGCAGTGAGGTGAAATGTCCAGGGAGTTCAACCTAATTTGAATGCTTACTGTAAATAGCACTTGTGTAAGATGTATTTTATTATGGCACAAAGAAAACAAAATCAAAATCTTCTAGAAATTAGGACTCTGTGCTTTGAGGCAAAATAAATACACTGGGGAGGAATAAAAACCCCTGTTAGAGTGATTGGAGATAATATCAGTCTGATTCTGATCTGCAACGCAGTTCTTAAAGGAATAGTTTGCAAATCCTCTTTCAGAATTGTTTTTCTTGTACAGATTCAAAAGCAGGGACAGATTGTGTACACTCTTTATTAAACCCCAGAAGCTGAGGGTCCCATAACTCATTGTTATATTGGTGAAATCTGTGCCTTACCTATGTTCTTATAGCAGGAAAGAGAAACTTAGTTATGTACCTGGGAAAGACAGAGTGTAAGAAAAAATCACTAACATCCTCTGAAATGTTAAAGCACTCCAAGTGCTTTAGAAATGGTATGTGATTGAATGGTGTTTTTATCATCTAGCTTGCTGCTCTATGTGAGAAATGTTTCTGTGCATAATGTGTATTACATATTCAGATATACGCATAGGGACATGTCTTAATAGATGTTTATCTGCACTCATCTGAGCTGTTAGTGATAGTGACTATATTTTTAATTAAATTAAACCCAGTCTGTATAATTATTGGATTTTGCTAGGACTTTCCACAAGATGATGTCAGGATTGAGAAATATTTGAGGTGAAACATGCATGAAGATGTAAATTTTTCTTAGAATTCCCATATCATATATCCTCTCCAGACATTCTCTCTAACATGAACTGTAATTGGATTCCTTGGTTGTGCCTTTTGGAGGAAGCAATATGTTAGATTAATGGTACTTTTTAAACTAGAGTGCATCAGGAGCAACTCTGAAGACCTTCAAATGCAACACGCTTTAGTGAAAGCAGTGGTTGGGTGGCAGAACAGCAAGATTGCTAGTGTGTGTTTGCTCATCTCTTTCTACTTGAATGATAATTGCACTGATCTATTTTTTCCTTTTCCCCCTCTGTCAAATAGCACTAAGTAGGTGTTTTTATTTCAAGAAGTAGTTGAGAGACTGACAATCCTCTATCTCCAGTCACAAGCCTTGTAGGAAAATAATCCACTATCAAGTTAAAGCAAGTGGAGATGAAGGTTGGGTCATGTTTCATAAAGTGAGGTAGAGCTAGCATGTTAAAACTGGGGAACAGAATGGAGTGTGAGCTATCATCAACAACAAACACAGCCCAATGAAGAATATAAGAACTGCAGGAGAAATTTATCAATATAAGGATAAGAAAGCTGCTGAGGTAGAAAAAAAATAAAGAAAATTATTTATAAATAAGGATTTAGGATGGGTGGGGTGTTAGAATAAAAAAATGCCTAATAATTATTTGACTTAGTTTCAGTTATTCATTTCAAAGTAAATGAATTACTCGGTATGCTGTGTGTAGGATGGTATAAAAATAGAAATAACAAGTGTTGTCTTATTTCCTACTGATATTACTTGTTTTGACTATTTCCCATATTCATCAAGCTCCTGACTAGGCCATTACACTGCTGATAAAATAGTTGAAGGTTTCTTCTATTTCCCACTAGGTATAAGAGGTAACCCTTTTTACCTTCAGAATTGCTTAGAAGCACTTGTTTGGAAATAAGTCTCCACTGCTCCACTCCGACTGGCTCTGGAGGGAAGCTTTTTATGAATCCAACAGTGCTTTGGGAATTGTGTGGGTCCCAGAATAGAGTGTACACATCACCACTTTGTGATCTCACAGACAAAATTCTGCAAAACAGCAAAAGAATACTGATGCTTAAAACTCTGTGTATTTGAGTATTTTGTTCAGCATCTTGCTGACCTGGCATTCTGGTTCATTCCCACAGGTTGTTCTGATTCACTAAGCAAAGAAAATTAGAAGGTGAATAGTAGAGCAAAGTAAATAGTTGTTTCACATCTTGGTGTTGTCATTGTATACAGCAAAGCTGCAGGAGGAATAAATCCTTTATGAAAAAGATATTAGTAATTCTAAAGGGCCAGAAGTCTGCAATGCCTGAGAAAATGAATTGGTTAAAAAGGAAATGACAAAATAGCTGGTAGTTGAAGTTCACTCTTACCTCTGAAATGTCAGGTTTGATGCTTACTGCTACCAACTGTTCTGACTTCATTTTGTAATTAAAAAAAGCTGGGAGCCTGAATTTTTTAGGTAAACATAAGCTTTACGATTCCAAAATTTTGTAATAAAAGTACAAAAAATTGTGCATCTTAAAAGCTGAAAAGTAAGCTGACAAATTGAGTCATGATGTTATGAAAATCAGTCTTGGGAATCTTTGCTCTTGATCTGGATTGATGGTTTTGAAATGTGGAATCTTCCAGTCAAACCTGACAGGGAAATATTTTTATGCACCTGTGGCTCACTGAGCAAATAAGAACATTTTCAGCGAAATATGCTACTTCTGATGCATATTCTCAATAGAATTGGAATGAGAATGTAACTGAGAATGGCCCTCTTGTCCCCCTCTCCATATTCATACCTGTTTAGGCCAGTGCTCTGGGTTGGAGGTTCAAGAGTCAACCTAGTGGAAGCCTGAGGAAGGTACCTTTTTGTCAGCCCCAATTGTGTGAAATAATTCTATAATCTTACTCAAAGAAAAGCTGAAAGACTGTATTCTAGTGGTTAAGACCTTGCCTGGCATACAGGAAGACCATGAATTCAGCTCCAGAACTGGTATATATGCCATATTAATACAAAAATAGTTGCTGATCTGTTTGTTATCCACAGATGATTCTGTCTGTCCCTGTTTCTGTCTGTAAAAGCACTTCAAAAGGTCTTGGAGCTGATCAAAGACTGAAGAAATCAAGTGAAAGGGGCCCAGAATTTTTGGCAGAATGCACCCTGTTATCACAGTTAGCCCTTCTGGCAGTACTGGATTTCCTGGTTTAAAACCAAGCTGGACTTGATGTTCCCATCACTGCTGATAAATGCATTGCTCCTGAGCTTGCTATCTCATGACTGTTACATTCTCCATTGAGTTTTCAGAGATTATTTTGATATGCATACCAATTCTAATAAGTCATTAATCTATGTAATTGCATTCCACTGTAAATTTCCTACACAAACATCTACTTGTGCAGTTGTGAAGGCATTTGTTTACCTATGAGTTAAGAATCATTCTCTTGTCTTTGCTGCTAAACTGCTGTGAGTGAGAACTCAGATGATGGATGCATTTAAATAAAATGGGGGAAGCTGTCAGTATGTTACAATGGTGCAAACAAGTTAACTTGATTTCCTCTGTTCTGCAACTGCTCTGCCACAGAGGTTGGTTCAGTGCTGCTGCCCAGAAGCTGTGTGAGATGGGGGCTGTAGTTGAGCTGCTAGACTAATCCATGCTTTCAGGGCAAATCTCAGACTCTTTTTCTGTCTCGAAGTGGTACTTTAGCAGTTCTAAAACCCTACAAGTCAGCTGCAGTCTGTGTCTCCTGGATCCAAGATGCACCTAACTGGAGCTTCATGTTGAGTTTCATCATAGTTCAATCTGTCCTGGAGATCAATTTTTGCCCCTCAAATAGTAGAAGGCTACTCAGTTTTTCTGTGAGATGTAGAGGTTTTTGCCACTTGGTATATAGCAACTGAGATGGTAAAACCTGGGGGAGGGTATTAAGATAAAGAGAGAAAAAGCTTCCAAGTAGCTCTTGACAGATGGTGCTTGAAAATGAGTATCTCTTTGGCACCATGAATGCTCCCTGAGGGGTTCTTCATTCTCCAATTCTTTCCCCTTTCTTTTTTCCCTTCGCTTGCTCCCTGACACTTCCCTTCATTTGCTGTAATTTAAATGAAAGCGCAGAAAAGGCATTTTTGGTTTTATTATGTAAAGAGCTACTCCTGGGTTTGAAGCAGCCATTTAACATGCAGGTTGAGTGAAAAGAGAAATGGAGGCTGGGGCTGCTGGCTGTCAGTTCCTGC
>VYZP01014927.1:0-19064 GCA_013400635.1 Hypocryptadius cinnamomeus | reverse complement strand
TAAAAGCAAAAATCTCACACAAAAATTCAAGACATTCAATTTCTAGCAACATCTTTCCTGCCAAAAGTTCTAGACTTGACAATGTCATCTGTAACATCACAAGAAATAATGATGTTTCTCATCATTTCAAAGTGGCTTCAGATCTGAAATCAATGAGGGTGAATACATGCATCCCCATGCCAAGATTCATGCTTTTAAAATAAACTCCACAATAATGTCACATATATCATCTCTTCACTTGTACATTTAGCATTCTTCATTTGCAGAATACCAGATGTTTCCTGTGTAAACTTCTGGGCACATATGCAATTGATAAATGGAGAGGAAATTAATGAATTGAGAAGATAAGCCAATCTGGGCTGAAAAAGATGGTTTCCAGCTGTGAATGGAAGTGATTTATCATTGAGCTAAAGGATCAGCTTTTCTAGCTCAAACCAGCAGATACATCATTACATTTAATCCAGACTTCCACACAGATATTTAAGAGTCTTGCAACTGACTGCAGCAGAGCCAGAATTTCACCCATAGTGTTTGCCTAGGCTGAAAGCCCATTCCCCACAGTTCTGTTGTTATTATTTATTTATTTGCTTAGTAAGTGTGGTTATTTCTGTAGCAGAGGAATAAAAACCATCCATTTGTGCTCTCAGGATAGAAAGATTGCAGCTGTGGCTGATGCTGAGCACAGCAAAAAAGACTGAGCTGTATTCTCTCTTTTTAACCTTTGGTAATGAGAGGGGCCTGTTGGCCTTGTCATTGTTGACACCTGCCCAAACCAGAGAAGAATTTAGGGTTTTGCAGACTAGAAGCACATGGCTGCTTGGAAACTTGAATACCTGAAATGTGCACATATGCTGTTATGATTGCTTGGGTAAATGTTTGTAGAAAAGTGAAAATCTAGAAGATACTTGCAAATCAGGACATGTTTTTGACCTGCAGTGGGGCTCAGAGGAATAAAGTGTTCCCAAACCTCTCCACAACACACCTGGTGTACAGGGAGTAGCCAGGCAGAGGTGAAGATGCTAACTCAGGTCTCGGTCTTTTTTTGCCAACACAATAGTATAGAAAATTTTGATTTTGAAAACCCAGATTACTTTCCATCTAACTCATCTCCATGACAAACTTACTCTGAGCCTCTAAAGGCAACTGGGCTGATGTGAGAAAGGGAATGAGAACCTGTGGTGAGGGAGACCCTTCCCAGAGAGAGCTGTAAGTCCATTTGGATGTATTTTTGCACCGTGTGTCCCACTGTGCCTTTCAGTGTCTCTGACCAAGGCCTTAGAAACGGCTCAGCACACTGGGAATGGTCCCCTGACACTGCCACTATGAAGACAATCATTAAGGTCACATTTTTTCTTAGATTCTCTTTTACTTCTTATGCTACTCTGTCATACTAAGGGATTCAAAGCTCCTGTAACTTGCTCTTGTGTAGGAATTACAGTCCTTTGTGCAGCAGAAACAGAAGAATGTGACTTAACCCCGTGTCACAAACAGATGTAGGAATTCCACTGCACATCCATATCCATCCCTCATGGCAATCACTGGAGAGATATAGATGGGTACCTTCCCAGTGCAGATAAAGGTGGTGGTTTTGTGAGAAGCTGTAAAAGAGATTGTTCTCTGCTGCTGCTCCATGACTAAAATAATTTGGCCCATTCTCACCAAGACATTGATAAAATACAGGTGGCCTGGGTAAATGCAACTTGGAGGAGAAAAGAAGGGTCTTTTGTAAGCTTCTCTTCCCAGATCCTTCTGATTTGAAGTCCAAGTGATTCTAATTAAAGTACTTTGTGTGCTGACATGCTGTCAGGGTCAGGAATTTGGGTTTTTGAAAGGCAAACTGTGAACCATTTTTAATTTCAGTAAGTTGAACTCCAAAGAGAATTCTCTGTGGTATGGATACACACTTGGCCTGAAAGCCCTTGACTGATGAGATCAGCAACTTGAGGAACTATCAAACAAAGGCAAAACTTGCTCTTTCTGCATGAGCAAAATAAATCTGAGGCACAGAATATGTTCAGTCAACAAACTAATCCCACTAGCACCTGAAATATTAGGAAAAAAAGGGATTTCAGGCAAGGCCATCAAATTCCAGCAGTGCCCTAATGCTGCTCTAAAAGGACAACTGTGTCTCTTGCCAAACAAAATAAAACAAATAAGAGAAAGCCCCAAAGCAGAATAAAAAATACACAACAGTGGTCTTTCTAATTGTGTCCTTTATCTGCAAATTGGCATAAACAGCTATAACAGCACTTCTAAGAATTATTTGCTGAAAAATGTGTATTTCACCCCTTTATTTAAGGTTTTGCCTATTGCAGCTGTCTACTCTTATTTAAATTAACATTAAATTTTAATACTCCCTTGACCCTAATAATGGATTTGATGGTGAGGTCCACAGGCTATATGGAGTCCTGTGGGGTATAAAAGACCTGCTCCATTGTTGTTGGTTGGTGGCCATACATTTAAATTTTACAAGAAACAGCCAATATAAACATCTGATTACTTGAAAATTATCTTCTGAAACTTACTTTTTTCTCAGTCTCAACAAAATATTTATCCTTAGATTCAGAACTGAGGCTCAGGCCACAGTTCCTCCTGCAGTTCTGTACAAAATGCTGCCTTCAGAAAGCAGAAAGAATGGATCTCGTTACCGGATTAAGTCCAGCAGTGCATCTGCAGAGCTCATGATGGGCTTTCCACCCTCCTCAGTGCTCTCCTTCTGGGCTGCTCCACCAGGGTGGATAATGGACACCATAATTATTCCCACAACCACAGCCACAAAGGTTGTCCACAGGTAGTAAGTGACAGTTATGATTCCCAAGCGACTGGAAGTCTTGGCATCCAGGGCTGCCAGCCCAGACATCAAACTGTGGGAAGAAAACACAGCACAAATTGTATTTAAATGAACATTATTTTGCATTACATTAATGCAGCTGAAAGCCTAATTTCTGAATTATTCTGGCCTGCCTGCTTCTCTGACACACGATTCTGCATGTCAGTGTTTCAGGAAGCTTGCCAGTGACACTACAGCTGTAGTCTCTGTGTCTGAAGGGGCGTTTTCCAAGTGCCAGGTCACATCCTGCTTACTGGAAGGAACTTGAAAGCTCAGGCTGCACATGTGGGGACTGAATCCTACTGACTCTTCCCTGAAATTCCAGGGACAGTTTTACACAAGTTACACATGGGATGGCTCAGTTTACAGAGGCAGTGGCAATAGTTACTAAAACTCTGTGTGTCATAATCTACACATAATTTTACAGAATAATAGAATAATTCAGGTTTGAATGGTCCTCTGAAAAAAGTCTAATCAACCCACTCAGCCCTTCCTGTGTGAAGTGGGGACACAATTTTAAAATTAAAAACGCTAAGGGGCAATTTTTTCATATAGTCCATTCTTTAGCAAAAATAATAACTTTTTTTTATTTTTAAAGAAATTCAATATATTTTTGCTTTGCCAGGGAGCACATTGGGAGCAGACTGTAATTCAGTGTGCCTCCAGTCTAAATGGGGACAGTGGATGGGATTCAGAGGAAACACCTCCATGGGAAGTGTGGCTGCCCAGTTGAGAGCAAAGGACATGCTGTGATCACTTCAGCCTTTCCATAGAATCAGAGAATAAGAGAGTCATACAATCATAGAGTATGCTGAGTTGGAAAGGACCCATCAGGATCTTTCCTCTTCATCACCTCTTCTTCCTGCCCAGCACTGCCAGAGCATCACCAGTGTCCGTCTTGCTTGTACAGTTTGCCTGTGCCAAGCCATACAATTCTCTACCGTGAGATTTAGCAGGCAGATTAGACAGGGCTCTCTTTGGCCCCTGAGATTTCTTCAGGCTGCTCTGACATAGACCCTGATGCAGTTTCCAAGTGACCTGAGTCTGGGATTTGATTTTCCAGTTTTAACTTACAATATAATAGAATCATCGAATATGCTGAGTTGGAAGGGCCCCATCAGGATCATCAAGTGCAGCTCTGGCTGCACAGGACATCCCCAAGACTCACATCATGTGNTCTCAGGAAAAGTACAGGTGAAATAAAATACCACATTTATTATTTGGTGTGTCCAGCTTTCTCATCAAAACACACCTGTTTATCAGGCCTGTTCTCAAAAATATTTCCTAAACTGCACCTCCTTGAATGAAATCTCCTTGACCTCACACTGCTGAGAGAGGTTGTCTAGAGCCAATGCTAAAGTGCAGCTTAACCTTTATAGTAGATTTAATGAAATCAAATGGGTGGATTTAGTGTTCAGGTTCCAGCTATCCACTAGATTAATTAAGAAAATGTATTCCTTTTCTGCATTGCCAATCTCTCATCTAGCATGGCTTTTGTTAACCCTATAGGAGCAAGGGTGCACTGGAGTTTGAATAATTTAGAAAATGAGCATCTCAGTAGCTCTCACTCTTGTGACCATTGTTCTTTGCTTTTATTTATCATTGGATTTGATAAAAACCCCACCTTTCTGTGTGTCTGCAAAGCACTGTGTACAAACACAGCACTGCATATTGAAAATGCAGTAGTAGGAATGCTACTTTGTTCCTTGACATTTCCCTTGGATGAGTCCATGCAGAAGAGTAAATATTTTAAAACATGTTTTAATAAAACAGTTAACAGATAAACAGTTAACAGATAATTATATTTATCTCAAATTAATGTGGCAGTTTTCTGTTTAAAAACCCTGTGTTGTTATTAGATTTTTAGGACTGAACTCTTCTCTCAGGCTGAGGTTCCACAGGCCATTGAGCCAGTTTGACAGCTCATTGCTGCACAGAGTAGATACCTACATTGTACTACAGTCCAGCACATTCCCAGGGGGAAAAAAAGAAAAATGAGAATCAGGTTGATTTTTAACCAGTTGGATGTTTTTCATGGTAAAAATTTTCAGGGTTCTTTATAGGTACATTATGCAGGTGACACCAGAGGTGAGAAGGGCTGACTGTTGAGCAGAGCTGTAACTTGCAGGCAGAGCAGTTCCTGGGAGAGGGCACTGCCAAGGAGACAGAGAGTTCACTCCCCTTCCCTCCCTGGTGCTGCCCTGGAGCCACTGTCACTGCGGGGAAGCCACACTGTTCCTGTTGTCCTTGATGCCTCTGGGCCATGTTGGTTTACAGAACAACAGAGGAATGAACCCTTTCTTGATTGCTCACCTGAGAAGTATTTCCAGAAGTACTTAGGACAAAAATCCTAATTAAATATGTCCAGTGGTTCAGGTGAGTCTAGGGATTGTTACCTCAGTCTCAAGATGCAGGGCCTTAGGATTTGGGAGGATGTTTTTCAGCTGGAATCTAATCTTACCTTGGCTCCTAGGTGGCAAATCCTTAGGGGGCTAATAATGAGATTGCTCTGTCTTGGGGATATTCATTAACAAGATCATCTCTGTAATGAGATTATCCTGTCACCAGATAAAGTCATGCTCAGTGCATGCTGTGATGAGAAAGTCGTCAAAAGTAATTAACTGTGGAGGTGCAGTGGGGTAACTGGGATCTGACAGAAGCATGAACAGAGGTTTGGGCTCAGACAAAATCCTATGTTCTCCATGGCCTGCAGTGCTCAGGAAGGGACTACTGGAACCGGTTCTCCAAAGGCTGGGGAGTAACAGTGGTCATTTTAGGCAATAGCTCAGAATAATTTCAGAAAAAAATGCCTGGAACTAGAATGAGACAGTAATCACTCATTCACTGTTTTTTGTTTGACTTCTTGTGTTCGATATCAGAAGGAATGGGACAAAAGACACAAAGATTAAGAGACATAGAGGTTATCACAGTTATTGTACAAAGCAAGTAATACACAATCACATCACAGGAGTTTATTACTGTTGATCTCTGGAGTTCTAACATTCACACAATGTAGCCAAAGGATGACAAGAACAAGTACTCTTCTTACTTCCTAGGGAACAGGGAGGGCAGGAGGAATAAGCTTCCAGCTAGTTTAAACTAAGATCACTGTATCATGCTCATGTCCTCCCTCAAACTCTAATTTTCATCAGACACTCTTGGCTACATAAAAACTTCCTGAAGAGTTTCCCAAGATTCTTCCAAACCAGAACAAAGCTATTCTCGTGGTTTCCACTGCTAGACTCTCATGAAACGCACAGGAGTGGAAAGCAGTGTACCTTTAATTCTTGTCAAACCTCAGAATCTGGTTGACCTTGGAAGAACAGGGCAGATATTTAATTCATAGATTGAAACCATTTGATATGCTGTGTAGTTAAGTAGCTTTCACACATATGATTAATGTGCAGCTTCTTCCATAGCGTGTTTTAATGATTGCCAAATGGACAAAACAGGATTAAGACAATAAAAAGCAATCTGCAGCTTTTCTAAATAATTACTGTACATCTCACTCCTTTATCAGTCTGGGAAAATAATCCACAAAATTGTAATTTAGTGTTCAGACACCATTTCTTAGCTTGTATAAAAAAAAGCCTGTCAAGCCTGAAGGGAAGGAGAAGACATCTTTAATTCTAGGAATTATATGTGACTAATTAAAAAGGTAAAGTCAGTTTCTACATTGTTTAAAGTATTTGTAATTGTATGAACCAAAGAACCAAGTACTAAGTTTCATATCTGCTTTGAGGGAAATGTGTGTAAAACTCTCAAGACTAAAATAGAATTTTTGATGTAAAGAAGAAGGGAATTCTTTCCAATATCTTGGAAATCTAATTAGTCCCATGCAAACAAGTAGCTAAACCCTTTTGAGCACCTCTAGGCTTGTTCTGGCTGTCACAGATAAGCATCAGGTATTTTATTTACAAATAAAAATAGAACTTTCTATTTCCCTGCAATTCTCTAGGTTTTTCTCTTGCTGTCTGATGAAAGCACAGTTTTTGTCCTGTCTCAAGATCAAACCCCATGTCCTCAGAAAGGGAAAATACAAGAAGCTGCTGCTAAGACCCCATCTGCATGTTTATTTTGTCTTCCTCTCCACTAGAAGCCATCTGGATGTTGCTTTGAAATAGATGGATTATGGATAAAGTTATCAGAAGGGATTAGTGTGATTAGAAAGACATTAATCCTGTCAAGAAGTAATGGTCAAGTATTAACCACCAACAGTTGTTCCTAGAATGATGTTTGTTTTCATTCATCCCGTTCCCTCCCTCCCATTCTCATTTTGTAATTGCATGCCGTGGAAAAGACCTTCCCGAGCAAGTTCTGCCAGTGAGGCTGGGAAGTGCCTCCACCAGCTACATTAGAGATGATTATATTCCAGTTGAGCATCATGAAAGGGAAGTGCTGCCTTCACTAATGCTGCCTGATCATGCAGGCAGGCTGTCCGTCACCTTTTTGTCAAGGTCAGTGCCTTCAAGTCTCAACATGATAATAATGTGCATTTAATCATCTCAGAACGCTTCACCAGTGAAACCTCCTCTAATGCAGGAAGGCAGTTTCTCCATTTTAGAGACTCAGAAACAGAGAAATTAAAGCACTTTTAAATGAAGACAAACCGCTTACAGTGACAAAAAAATCTGCCTGAAGTGATCTCTGTATTGCAGTGAACCATCACACTTTTCCTTATCTGTGCCCAGCTATCTGTGCTTTCAGAAGGGGCTGCTTCACTTCCGTGGAGGCACCATTTTCAGAGTAGTGCTTGCAACAGACAAAATAAAACTCTACAGTGATGAAAGAAAGTGATAAGAAACTTTCTCTGGGTCTTTTTATAGTTTAATGCTTGATTTGCTCTTAGTCTCTAGTGTAGTTAAAATTATTTCAGCAGTGAGAAAGAGGGATCAGAATGACTTTTCTTTTCAGGATATCCTTTTGCTTTGTTCTAATATGAAAACCACCTACAGAGCAAGATCCTGGCATAGCTGAAATAGAGCAAGGGCAGTGGTAGTGGTGGGAAGATCACAGCCCAGCCCTGTCTGCTTCACCCTGCCCCATGCTCTGCCCTTCCTGACGGAGATGTGTCACAGGAGTTTTGCACACTACTGGTGTGCTACAGCCTTCTGCTGATCTGAACACAACTAAGGGACTATCTCAGTCACTGTGGCCAGTGCAATGATCCCCAATGTCTTGTATTATTAAAACTGTCATAGTATTACAACCTGATTTTCAAAGGAGTTGACAAGTCTGGAGCCCTCCTGAAGGTCCAAGGGGCTACTAAGGTTCATCTCCTGTGCAAATCCAGTAATAGAAAACAGCTTTTTAAAAGTTTAGACATCTTGATATAAATTAACTTGTGTCTAAGGTCAAAAAAAACCCCAACTGCAGAAAGTGGTAGCTGTACTACAAACAGGACTGCTGCAGCAGTTTCTGTGTGGTTGGATTATCAGCTGTAAATAGCACTTGAAATGTGCATTCACTTTTCAGAGCCCCAGTGTGTTATTTTACTAAACACAGTGGAAGCCCGAAGGTGTCAGGCATGATGGAAAATCTGGCCCTCGATCTCCAAGCAACAAAAGCAACAAAAACATGTCAGACGATCGATACACTGTTAGCAGTGATTATGTTTAATTTTACAGCTAGGCTGCTAGGAAACAAACCAATCTACATTTCTAATGCATCATAACAGGCGCAATTTTGAGATTTGGTTTCTTGAATTGCTTTGTAAAATAGTAAGTTTTTTATTTTTTACCCAAAATGTTGATATCTCCTTTAAAATCTAACACTTGTAACTCTTAATGACAAATTGACATACACAGCAAAAATCCTGCCAGGAATTCACATGATGTATTTTATTTTCTCTTTCTTGTGCAATAGGAAATCTGCTTTTATGGACTAATATAAACAAGGCAGGACTTTGTACAGCACACAGTGAAGGCTGATGTCCAATGGCTGTTCTACCACCTTCATATGTGAGGTTACTGTGATACATCTGTGAGTTCTGGAAAGGATGAACAGCAAATTTTGATCACTGACTGACAAAGGGGATTGCAGTGTAGCTCATGCAGAATTTGCTTGTTGATTTCAGCTGTTCTGATTTTAAAAAAAGGTGTTTTCTAAATTCAAAGGTCAGGATGCAAACAAACCCAAATTATCTATTAAATATGGATGTGCAGCTTCACGTGGTGGAAGGAGCCAAGAATCTTATTAATACTCGATTTTTTTCTTCTGTCAGTTCTTTCAAGCATTTTTAGATTAAGCAAAAAGCAAAAGGATTTGAAACACAAATTTGGATTATAAACAAATGTCAGATTTATTCAACTGTTTTTTGTCAAAGAAAACAGAGGGAATCCAGCCAGCCCCTCAAGCTCCACATGTCATTCCCATTCCTTTGTGAGACACTAAGTATTTTAGAGCTCTCAGAGGACTGCAGAAAAATTCTGTCAGGTCACAAACAGTTCATCCCCCATTTGTAATCATTTCAGTGCTTTCCACACCCATTCACTCTGTGACCACAGATTCCTCTTGCATGTCACTAGATCCCTACTGACACTCCCTCAATCATTTCTACTGGGTTGGTCCAGTTTTGTCATTATGATGTGTAATTGCAACATGTCATTTTTCACTGAAACTGTCTGGACTTCTGGGTTGCACAAACAAAAGAAAACACTAGAAAACGGTATTGGACCTGACCATTAGACTTAATATTCCTAAACATAGCTAATGGCATTGAAAATGTTCCAGATGATAATGTGGAGAAACCTGTGAAGATGTCTCAGGCATGGAGGAGGGATGAAAACTTCCCTCTACAAGCTGAAGCCATCTCAAATGATGACTTTTGGGGTAATCTGACACCAGTTCTGCAATATAATGGCAATATGGAGAATTGAAAATAGTATAATGGTGTCAAGTGAGATTGCTTTCTGACTGCTTCTTCTTACCCTTGGGTAATCCTTATCTTTCAGTTTCATCTAAGTAGTTTTGCTTTTCACTCTAAAAATAAATATATTTATTCCCTCTAGTCATCTCCTTAAAACTCTCTTTTCTGCACTGACTTTCTCCACAATAAAGCCTTGAGATGATATCCTAGGAAAGAGCCAACATCTTGTTCTCGCTGGGGTGAAATGTACTTTTGTTATTATTCACATTACAGTGTTACACGTGACAGGTAGTGCAGAAATGGGACTCTCTGCATTTATGGTATCATTCAGGTCCCCCACAGGTTTCCCCATACACACCCCACAGACGGTTTACCCTCCCCTGCTGGGAAAGGCCTGTTCCTCAGTGCCAGTAGAGGTGAAACAGAGGGAAAAGTCCACAGTCCAATAATGTGAAGAATACAAGCCCTGTGTTCCCAAAGCAATTTCATTCTATGGAAAATACTTCTGCCTTGGTAGTTCATGGAACATTTTTCTGAGCAGGCTCTTCAGAGACTCAGAGGCAGCACTTTGCAGCTGCCCCTCAGCACCTCACTAGATAATACAGTACATAAATTTGATTGCACTCGATTGTAGAACCATAGGATTTTTTACGTTGGAAAAGACTTCTAAGATCTTTAACCCCAACTGTTCCTTCCCCCAGCACTGCCAAGTCCCACTAAACCATGTCCCCAAGTGCCACATCTACTTGTCTTTTAAATACACCCCAGTCTGGCAGTGGCACAAGGATAAGAACAGAGCAGCTGGTATTAAGGGGAATAGTTTAACACATACATAGCAGAAAAGACCAAGCCCAAACTGACCAGAACCTTCTGCTATCCACCCTTTCCCATTTGGTCTTCAGGTAAATTATGTGTCAAGACATGGAAAATACCTCTTAGTACCAGGGGTGTCTTAGAAGAAACAGTACTGCACAAATTCTCATTCCTGTAAAACCGGTATTATTGAGTAGATTAATTTTGGCTGTCCTCTTTATGTAAATATAACCATAAACAGAAAAAAAATCATAGCCTTTTAGACATCTGTTTTCCTTCTGAATGGATATTATACTGATTTTATCAGACAGTGGTTTATAATCATAGTAAAAGGTTTAGATTGCCAATTGCAGTACAGGTCTCGGAGAGTTTGGGTCAAACTTTTCATCCCCAGCAAATGATGATCTTAAGTAGCAAAACAGAGGAACAATCTCCAGTGGGTGGTTTATTGCCAGTTTCATCTGCAGCTGAGAACAAACAAACAACACCCAACACAACCTACTCAAGCCAATGGTCAATTTGGTATGGCTCCATACAGCCAAACAATGTCAGAATTCCATTAAAACACAATGAGCAATACTTCTCATTGGTGAGATGTTCAAATGCCAGTGTGTTCCCCAATCAGAGAGCTGGGGAAAAAAATATGGGGAAAAAGGTACTAAAAAGAGAAGTTTCTAATTAAATACTAGGCTTTAAGAGCATGAGTAAGAATCACCAACTCGGGAATGTGAGCAGAAGGATGAAGGATTACCAGAACTGATGGCATTATGGACAGGAATCCCTTTAAAGAAAGACAGTACTATATTTAGAATATTGTATTTAATTCATCAACAAAACCACAATAGTAACTAATATTTATTACTACCCCCAAAATGGGCCTTCAAATAAATGTGAAATTTTATTAGCATACACTTGTTTGCACCAAGTGCAACATACCCAGAGGAACAAGCTCTATAATTTAAAAAATACAGGTCAAATCAGTTATTTTATTTTGACTATAAAGGGAATAATATTTCTTTAACAGGATCTGCTCATGGAAAAGGATCAAATCTTTGCTACTGAATATTTCTTAAACATGTAGAAAATGGTTGATGGTAAATAAATACAAAATGTAATTATCTCCCTAAGCTTAAAAAACTAAACTTTGTTTTCCAAAGGGAATATAACCAGGCTGTTGCAACAGCTGAACAGTTTGAGTCTGACCTGACAATTCTTTTCCCACTCTCACTGCTGACTGCTAATCACAGTTGTCGAAAACTTGGCCCTGTATCTTTTTCCAGACAAAAGCTTAATCATATAAACAAGGAGAGTGCTGGAATAAAGGATGCAACTTTCTCTTACATATATAGGTACACATATAGGACAAAGAGCTCAGTAAGTTCAGCTGGTGCAAACCTGTGTAGCTCTGGCTTTAGTCTGCTTTTCTGGACAACCAAGGCTTGTGCAGTCAAACATTATGTGTGAGAGCCCTTACTAACAACATGTTCATTCAGAGAGGGTCATGTTCCTGAAAGGGCTGTGAAACTTCACATATACAGGAGAGAAATAATGCGTGGGCTTCTGGAATTAACTGGAAAAAGAACCAGGGCCTGCAAGCCCTGCCTCTCCTCCAGCCTTCCTCCCGGGTCGGCAGCACGCACATGCCTCAGGTACATGAGGTGGCTGTGCCTGCCGCAGCAGTGCAGTGCTGGGAGCCAGACCTGCTCCTGCCCTGCGGGCTCACCGGCACCTCTGCCTTGTGAACAGAACGGGAGAGTTGCATTTCTGTTCTGTGGGAAATGCCAGTGTGAGTTCTCTGCCTGCTGGGAGGAATCCATGCCAAACACCAGCATTAGAAGTGCCCCAACAGTGGTGAATTACTCAGTATTATTCCAGTACAATATTATTCTTCAAAACTTGAAGTTGTGACAGATCAGGTTTCAGTACCAGTGTGCTCCACAAAAAGCTTAAGTCAAAGCAGTCATGCTTACTGAAAATCAAGTTTTTGGCCCACTGGGAACTGATCAGTACAAAGCTGGTAGCATGAGCTGAAGATGATGGGACAGGGAATGGGCACAAAAATGCTCTGAAGGAAGGTGACATTGTGTGAGTTGTGGCACAGTGCCTGCCAGCACACCTGGCCTGTGCTGGAACTGGCACAGACAGGAGCAGGTCAGAGGGTTTAGATTGTCTTTAGCAAATGTGAGAAGATATTAAGGGGAAAGTTGAGTCTTTATTCCTTTCCAAGTCCTTTGTATCATGCAGAGCACAAAGACATTGACATCAGAATTGATTACTTAAAGCGTTTAAGAAGTTGAGAAACTCAAGTGATGCACAGGTATCTCTGCCAATCAGCGTGTCCTGGGAACAGGTGAAGGAATCCCGCATGTGTGTGTGTCTGGAAGTGTATAGCTAACCACAGTGAAAGAAAGTGGAGGGTTTATTATTTTCTGGATAGGGAGTGGTACCGGCAATGCCCGGGATGCGGGAGCCCGGGCAATGGTACCGGCAATCCCCGGGATGCGGGAGCGAGGCGCCGTGCTCGGTGTCCCGGCAGAGCCGCCCGGTGGCCGCAGGGTGCATTGCAGGGTATCGCAGCTCGAGCCTCCGGCCGCGCCGGGAATGCCGGAGGGGCAGGAAAGGGCATTGAACAAACGCGGGCAGCGGGATCTGCCTAAGGGTTTGATAAACAGAACTTGAGGGCAGGATGCACGGGCAGCTGTGCGCGTGCCTGCTGGAAAACCTGAGATCTGTTGAATGAAGGCTGAAACGTTTGCGTATAAGGAGCAAAATACACTGTTTGCATTGTCCCTCTGTCCCAAAGAGAATCAGAGAACTTCAGAGCTTCTGCAGCTGATCTTTCGGGCTTGTTGAGGACATGTCCCAGTCCAGCTGCAGTAAGAGCTTGGACAGTGTCTAAATGCGTAACTACAGATTCAGATTTGGCTCCTATTCTCTCCCAAGCTCTCTTAATATTTCCATTCCCAGGTCTAACAGCAGTATCCTGTGTTTACACATAAAATAAGCAGTGGACATCTAGTCACTACAGGCTGTAAAATTTGGTCTGTAAGGTTCCAGTACTGAGTATCCCTGGGGCAGACATGAACTGCCAACTATTTGTAATTTTCTTTATCCTGCCAACAGAAGTGTTGTGTGGGTACCTGTTCTCGCAGCTAACAAAAGCAAACTCTACACACAGGGGATACTGACAGGTATGAGCAGGGCTAAATCTCAGGCAGAGCATGGATGCAATAAATATATACTTATTTCACTTGTTCTATGATGCTATGAAGCTTGTTTATGCAATCAGATAAGTGAAATAATTTCAGCCCCCACCCTTAATGAAGGTCCATGCCTCAGCAAAAACAAAAGCTCATGCAGGGCTGAGACTGACAGGCTAATGGGTAATGGTTGCTTTTCCAAGATTTTCTGTCTATGGGAAAAGAAAGAAGTGAGACCACAGATGACAGGAGACATCAGAAATAGGTACAGGAGCTCTGGGATAGAGCAGCTCCAGGAACGAGCATCAACGAAGTTCAGGAAATCAAGAAACTGTACTTTGAAGAAATGGTCTCCTGTTGTTTGACAGATTTCCTCTGCATCCAAGGAACTTTTAAAATAAACATCATTCAGAGATACCTGACTGTATAATAATTCCCTCATTCCTAATGAATACAATCTGCAAAGTTCTGTTTTAACTCTCTAACAATCAGGTCAAGAGTGGGAATACAAACTTTCAGCCATTTCTGTTTAAGGCTGGATTTCTGCTAGTGGTCTGTAAGGACAAGATTTTCTACTCTATTGTCAGTCTTCTGACCTATCCAGTTGCCACTTTTTACTTCTGCTACAACCCTTCAAAATAAGCTCTGGACTTGGAAACAGGATGGTTTGCATTAAGTCTCTCTTTTAATCTTCCTTTCTCATCTCTCCTTTTCTTTACAAGTAATTTCTTTACATTTGTGTTCAAAGAAAAACGTGCATTAATTTCAACTAGGAGAGCAATATTTAGAATTCTTTTTATGGTGCTATGCTCCTGGCTTTTGTAAACAATAATAGAGAGTAATTAAAAAGATAATTTAAATGGCAGTGCTCTGGCAGGACAGGCTGAGGATATTCCAAATCCACAAAGAAATGTTTAATGTAGTTTAAATGTGCTTGCAGACTGGTAAAATACAGTATACTTGTTTACTGATTTTATGAAATACATGTGTGGAAAACACTGTGCTTGTTATTAAAAAACCTAAAAGACAACCAGCCAAAAAAAGCCCAAACTGTACAAGAATGTTGTTAGAGTGTTTTTTTCTTGCAAACCCTGCCATTTCAGTTTGTACTAGCAGGCACTGCTAGTTTGTTATACAGGGAGATGGATTCACACTGTCTTGCAAGGAGAATGGAGCCTCTTTGAAGGCTTGTAAAGTTTCTCTCCACCTCGGAGGACACAGTGCAGCTGCTGTGACAGTGAGGCCCAGAGCTGTCACATCTCCAGCAAACTCAGAGCCATCACAGGTTGTACCAGAGCAGCTCTTTCCTACTGCTGCTGCTCTTCCTAACACCTCTAAATATACTAGAGGATCTAAAGAACTACACATTTTAGGGAAGGACATGTAAATCTGCTCCAACCCTTTTCTGTCCTCCTTACTACGTCACTTCCTCATGTAAGATTCTTGTTTTCTTTGGAAAACTTTCCTTTCACCTCTCAAAAAAAAAAAACCCAAACCAAACCGAAACAAACAAACAACTCCTTACATGTTTTGTCTTGGTGTTGTCTAAATGCATGGGCCAGGACCAGGTGTGAGTCTATGGTTATAAAACCAGTTTCATGCACAAAGCAGCATGACTCAGCTTTGTTCTGTGAAAAACCATGAGAAGGCAGATGTCAGGGTAGATGATTTAAAAATAAAACTAGTGCTGTTAATCATGTTCATTTTCAGCAATTATCAGTGATCTGAAGACTAGAAACTTGGTTTTTTTCTCAAAGTGGAAGATGAAGTCTTGATGTATGAATTAGGTTCCAGAACTGGAACCAAATATTGCAGTAATTTTTTCTCAGCTCTGGTTAAGTTAGCTTTGTTACTTTCCATCTCTTTAATAACCTCTCAGCCTTGGACACATGAGAGAGTTTTTGCCCATCCAGCTGGTGTGTTTTTGGGACTACAGTCAGTGGGAAGGCAGTCAAACTTAGGGAAAAGCCTGCCCTAAGTTATACCCTCCCACTGCAAAGGCAGCTGCCGTGCACCAGTCAGAACCGTCACTGAGATCATTAATTCTGCTACTGATAAAGTGCCACCATGAAAGGTTCTGTCTTTAACAAATGAAGAAATCACTTTCACTTCCAGCCAAAGCCAGCTATATATTATTAGTTCACTGGAGATACAGGATTCTTTCAAGATTTATCGTAGTATAAACACATACAGCACACCTCAAAATACTGCAGGACACTACGAATTAACTGTGCTTTTTCATCATATTTGTATAGTGTATTATTTCAATTGTTTAGATTTAAGGCAGGCATTTTGATAAGGTGAGTTATTTATTCTATGTATGTAACTTCTAAGTAGCTTGAAGAAAAAAGTCCTCCCATTACAAGGGAAAAAGAAAACAAATTTGAAAAACCCCATCACATTAATTGTAAAGCAAATAGTACCTATATGAGGCAGAAATGATGTATGGCAGAAATTATTGTATCATTTAAAATACATGTTTATGGCTCCACTATAAATATGAATGTGCAGCAGCACCGATGCCTCTGGCATTGTCACCTAATTCAGGCACAACTAAACCATTGTGATGACAAATCTCATTTGGGAAACTTCAAAAGTTATTGGAATAATAATTGTCTTCACTTACCTTGAGACAACCAGAGGGAGAATCAGCATTTTCAGCATCCTCATCAGTAACTCACCAGGAAACTGGAAGTAACTAATTTCCTGGAAATACATGGAGAGGTGCTTATTGTTTTGAGCTAAAGACTGACTGTCCTCACAAGTGCTGCTAGAGCTGTGGATCAGATAACATTGCTAGAATTTGCACCTTTGGTGCAAAGACAAGGTGGCAAAGATAGCAGGCTTTAAAAGGTAATTTTAAAATTAATTAGATTACATAATGTGTTCTTATTCAATAAACACACTGCATTGTTCGTTCCTTTACAAAGGAAGACAAAAATGAAATGTGCCATCTCTTGGAGACTACTGTGAACCAGTTGCTCTGAATAATCTCTCCATTCTGCATTTTGTCTCTTTTCCTAGATGTGTTTGAAGCTATGGCTTGGACACAAATGATGTTCAGACAGAGAGTGGTTTGCAGTAGCAGAGGCCAGAATTGGTTTAGTTTAGTTTCATTTACTAAATGCCTTATTTTTTAACTGAGATTTCTATTTTGTGCTCAAACAGTGCATTTATTACTGCATATTGCTGTCTAGTCTGTCTGACTGATGCAGCAGAAATGAGCACCAGCAAAGGGCTTAGCTGAAGTATGCTGGGGAAGAATTCCCCAAGTGAGTTCAGTAACATGTTCTGCTAATGATGGGAAATCTCAAATTTATTAATGTGAAACACCATTAGTGTAATATACATATCTGCATCCCTGTGCATCTAATGCTGAAAAATATTCCCAGTGTTTTCTTTAGCTGTATGTGTTCCAAAATAATATAAAATGCAATATATTGCACTACCAGTTTCTGCAGGCCTATATGAAATGCTGCATTTAATCTAGCTTAAATGGCCACTATTATTATCCATACCTGCAACATTCTCCTGTGCTCCTGCTATGCTTCCCAGGTGTCTGAGAGACCAGAACCCTTTGCTAACCCATTGTTTGAGAATGTGTGAAAAGACCCAAAGGACAGCGTAGATTGACAAACAGATGAAATGAAACAATTTTAACAAACACATACACGTGACTTTTACCTTCCAAAGCCCACCCTGAAGTTCCCCAAGGTACATGTGTCTTTTGTTATGTAAGTCTGGCATTTCCTCTGCAGGGACTTGCTGTGAGCTGCTCTTACCTGCTGGGAGAGGCGCCTGGTCCTCAGGAAGAATCCCAGGAGGCAGCCGATGGTGACGGACAACACGGAGAGGATGAGCAGCCCGTTCCTTTTACAGACATCTTTGATCCGAGCGAGGATTGCATCCAGGGCCACGGCCATGCTGTCCTGCCTGCTCCTCGGAGAAGAATCAGCATCCCATGGGGAGAGAATTCACTCGCTCCTCTTGCTCGGGTGCACAGATCTGGCTCTGTATAGATCAGATCAAAGCACTTCCAGTTCTGCTTAGCTGACCCGCAAGGTCACCCCTCTGCCAATAGCCACCAAGCAAGCAGCTGGCATTATTGTTCCAAATTAATACCAACAATCCTATTATCAACTACATCATTAAGAGCCTGGAAGAAGATTAGGGGGCTCTGGAAAATTAGAACAGAATGCAGTAGTATTTCTAAAACAAGACCAGTTCAAAACAAAGTGATGCTCCTGGGGGAAAGGAGATGCGTTCCTCAGCCTGCCCAGTTTGGGGTCTGGACACCCAAACCCAGAAAGGCAACCCTGCAAGCCAGCATTCAAACAGGGAACAGAGCAGTTTTCCCAAAGGGCAGAGCAGGTGATGTTTTGAACAGGACTATCACAGCAGGGCAAGCTAGGTGAAACTGGACTTCATTAATTAAAGCAGGCTTGGTTTTTTTTGTTTTCATTGCCAAAAAAAGGCTGAATGAGCAGCATGAGAGACACGCATCAAACAGGAAATAGCCACAGACTGGAACATGCAAGGACACCTTCTGTCACCGGGCATTTATTACCTTGGAAGTGAAATGATTTCACTTTTCTTCCAACCACTATGTTGATTAGAGTAGGGCCAATTTACTTTCAGAGGATTATCAGACTAAGCCACAGGGATTGCTTTCCTTTCCTTTGCTGTGTCCGCATTCAATCCCAATGCTGATTTTCATGCTAGTGAATGTCTGATAAAAATACACCACCGTAACCACTCACATGCCATGCTTTCTTAGGAAAGCATTTCTGTAGTTTTTGGTATATTCTGAGATTATTTAATGTTTTTATGGAAAATATTCCCCACAGTACAACAAGGTTGTGTGTTATAATATTACATTTTATACCGTGATCAAGTATTTGTTGTTGCATGCTCGTGTATGAGTGAAAAAAAACTCAGGAGAGATTAAACTGGTCTTTTTTGGGGCAGGATCTCAGTCCTGTGTAGTTGGTAGGACATATGGATATCCACACACAGAAAAAAAAAACCAGCGGGGTGGGGGGAAATAAAAGAAAAAATACTTGGAGTCTGTATGTTGAACATAAAACAAAAAGAAGTGCATTGCAGAAAAACAAGAGGATTGCAGAAAATTTTATTAATGAATCAGAACGTTTTATTAGTGTGTATGTAAGAGGACTGATGCTGAACCGCTCCAACACCCTGATAACTTTGCTACCTTAGCGGCACGTATCCAATTGGATTTTGGAATGGAATAACAGAGAAACGCTTCGCTTTTCCCCTTCGTTCCGGGGGCTCCGGGTGTGGTGGGCGGGGCTCCGTGTGCGGTGGGCGGGGCTCCGGGCGCGGTGGGCGG
>VYZP01014907.1:0-16036 GCA_013400635.1 Hypocryptadius cinnamomeus | reverse complement strand
TCCCGCTCCCCGCCCGCGCTGCCACAGCGGCGGTGCCGGCTGCGCCCGGCTGGTAACGGGCTCAGCCAATTGCTCTGTTACGACTTGTTAGGTGCCTCAAATATTGTTAATTTGCCTCTACTGCTGTGTTTAATTTCCGTTTGGGAACCTGAAAGTGGTGCTTCAGTATTGTGATTCCCCCTTCTCTCTGTTTTAGTACAGAATAAACATATCTTTATTGCTGACTAGTAGAATCCGCAGAAAGCATCCATGAATTACAGTTTTTCTGTAGTGTAAGGTGCAGAGGTCTGCTGAATTTCTTTTGCACTGGCATTTGATTCAAGAAGGAGAACATATTTCTCAATCCTTTTTAATTTCAGTAATTTTCTTGCATTGTTTGGAATTGTTTAGGCCTTGTAATTTTTTATGTACGTGTTGATGATGTGTGCCTCAAAGTCTTTTTACTCCAACTATTGTCAGATGTGCAACTGCAGAAAGATGTGAGGTTCTAACTCAGATGCCAGTATTAGAAGTGTTGCAGAGAAACAAGAAGACATTTTCTGCATAGTAAAATCTGAAAGAGGTTGAATTTTCTTTTGTTGTTCTCTTTGCCTACCGCTGCTCTAATAGTATGCTATTCTTCATTAAAAAAAAAAAAGCCATGGGATGTAATAGTTACTTCCACATCAATCTGTTCTTTTTTCCCTTTCATAGTGAGATGAAAGCAGAAAGGCTACTTTTACGGTTTGATGTCAAGTGGATTAAACGATCAATTTAAGGACAATACAAAACATTTTTATGTGGCAGCATGGCATCTCTTGAAATCTAGCAAAATTAGGTGTATTCTGGACTAGCTAGGGATGTATCCGGTATTTTACTTAGAAGGCAGCCATCTCCACTTTTCATTACTAATGTTTGATGTTTTGCAGTCAGCTAAGGAAAGTCTGCAGCACTAGACTAGCAATGTTTTGGGAATGCAAACCTAGTTCTCAGGTAAAACTGGTTTTGCTTATGGTCTTATGAGCAGCAAGGCGCCGAGCTACCCAAACAAGTAAATCCCAGTTATCCTCCAAATGCCAAAGTTTCTAAGAGACTGGCAGGGGGACAGTAAGCAATTCAAACTGATCGCCATCAACAACCATGTAGACTGCTGCTGCTCTTTTCTGATGACTCATATAATAGCATTGTTTGGTTCCATTTTTTAGCGAAAACAAACATTGCCTCAGTGAAAGGAAAAAGGAATCAGAAGCAAGCTGATAATGATTGTACTTTCTAAAGGAAAAAAAAGGTCAAGGATGACTCCTCTTTGGGTACATTGGTTGAGATGCAATCAGTTAGTGCATCTGAAATGCACTCAAGAGAAATTTAATATAAGTTCGTATCAGACCTCAATTTTTTTCCATATTTGTAAGCATTTATTCAGAGTTTAGGCACATCATGTCACACCTGAGTTAGATATAAATTAGGCAGAAGTCAAAGAAATAAAACTAAAATATTTGCAAATTCTATCACAAATTCACATAATTACAAGTATGTACATGGTTTCCTTGAAATCAGTTTACCAAGGGGAGAAATATATGTATGGACATACAAAGAGAGGTTATTTTTTTCCCAACCAGGAAGAAGATTAGTTTATTGGGGTACATATTCATATTAATTTTATTACAACTCATTATATGTAAAGATACTCATACAATGGTTGCTGCACAGGACATATCTATGATATATAGCTTGTCAGGGACTTACAGTTGTGAAAACTGTTGCAAAACATCTGCTTTGTTTTACTGGAAAAGTCTGTTCACATTTCAGAGAAAAGTCCCAGAAGAAATGGTGAAAGAAGGAAAAAGAGTATTTTTTTTGTGTTTTCTGTTCTGCCTTAAAACAAAAGAGAATAGTAAAACATATCCAAAAAGTTACACTAGAAATAATTTTGTCATAAAATGGAAAGTCTTGAGTCTTTTGTTTCAGGATCGAGAATAATAAAATCAAATACCCTGAACCAGTGAATGGTTTGGGGCAGTACAGGAATCCATGTGTATAGGGTAATTATGCAGCTGATGATTTCAGAGAAAAGAGGACAGTTAGGGCAAAGTGGATTGCCTCTCTCAGATACGTGAGAACAAATAGAAAGCATTTTATCAGTGTGCTGGGGAAAGACAACTATTGGTAGGAAGTCCATCTGTTAGTAAATCAGGAGGGAGATTATATTAAAAAGGACTTAGCATGGTTGAAACTCTGAACTTCCTTTGTTTCCATCTGAAAAAAAGAAACCAAAGAAGATGGAAAAAAATATCTAGACACATAAAGGTCACCCAGATTACACACATCCTTTGGTGTTAAAGATACTGTTTCCTAAATAATTTTCTTCCACTTACATCTATTTGAAAACAGTGGACAACTGTGAAAGTGCTGAAAGATGGACAGAAAAGAAATATCACATTTCTTTTCTAAAACAAGAAGCAGATCAATTCCAGAATTCTACACAGATCTACAAGACCCAAAAGGTAGGGCCCATAGGAACACCCCCTTCCTCCTTTATCCTATTATGTCTCTCAGCTCAAGGGTGCATCTCAGCTCTTCAAGCCCAAATTTATCTTAAATTATACATAAGCTTAGGTGTAGATGCTTACTTGGATCTGCACCACAGAGAAGCAAATTTCTGGATATTTCTGAATATTCAGACTGTTGGCAATGAAAAATGAGCATGCAGATACACAGGAGATGCTGGAGAAAGAGATGAATGGGATATAACTACTATTTTCCTTGATATTAAACATCCGGGATTAGCACAGCAAATGCAGATGATCTAAAAACTCAGAGTGAAAATATATTGGTGCAACACATCACAGTTTCACGAGCAAAGCCAAGAATCTGCAACAGTATTAAAAAAATACAAAAATAACCCTATTCCTCAGGCAGGATGCTATTGATTTTGTCTTTTGTATGCTGAATAAACTGGGGAGGTACAAAAGAAATAATGAGATTCATTTGCTATTTTTAATATGCAGCAATCAATTTTAGTCCCTAAAGTGCCCCAGAGGGTGTAGATGTGATTGTGGAATAAAGAGATGCATGGAAATTCAAAATGATGAACAGCTCAACAAAAACTTGCAATCTACTGGCATTATGAAGAATATCAGTATATTATTAATTGTGGTAATTTTTTTCGTTTTGAGAGAGAGCTCTTCTCTTTTGGGAATGTAAATATACTCACTGCAGCTTTATTAAAGGGTTTTCATAAACTAAGTTTCATTAAAGGGAAGATCTGCAGCATTTCATCATGCCTCTAATGTCTGATTTGGACAGATCAGCTCCTTGATCTAAGCTTCTGATACTTGTGTAGCCCTGATTCAGGGAAGCATTTATATTCAGGAGCAGCCCTTAGTATCAAACACAGACACAAGTGATTTTCTAAATGGGAAAGGCCTCAAAGATGTATTTAAATTCTTGCTTGGCTCAGGAGTTGCTTGCTGTCTTTTATGATGCTGTGAAACAGAAACAAATGTGACGATTACTGAAGTATGAGCTGTGAACAGCAGTAGTTCCAGCTGGAGAACCCTCCTCTCTGACTCCAGGCTTCTGACTGCCCTTGCATAGCCTGATCCTAAAGTAACTGGGACCATGATTTTACTAGATTCATTTAGTTTTCTTCCTTCAGGATCTAGCTGTACATAAAAAAAAAAAAAAAAAAAAAAAAAACCAAACAAAAAACCAAAAAACCAAAAAAACCAAAACAAAAAAAAACCAAAAAAAAGAAGATCAAACCAAAACCGAAGAAAAGCTCACGGCCGAAACCAAGGCCTTATATACAAAATTTGAGTTCTTAAGTAGAAAGGAGTATCTGCATGTCTGACCTGGGAGAAATTATGTCTTGTGGGAACGTTTTGTGTGAGGAGGCTTTTATTTATTAGTGCTTTGCTCTCATGAAATAACTCAGATGATGTTTGCAGAGCAAGATTTTCTTGCCTGGAAATTCAAAACTCCCTTCCTTCACTGCAGACCAGGGTGAGACAAACAGGGCCCTTTCTAGTGGGTTAGGCTGGAGTCTGCCAAGGAGCACCCCAAAGCAGGGAGGTTGACTAGTTTTAGGACATGGGGCAGTACAGGGACATGGGGCAGTACAGGGACATCCATGTGTGGTGCATGGAGCTGCCCCACTGCTAGAAGCCCACCAGGGAGGGGTGCAGGGAAGGGAAGCGCTTCTGCTTCTGCCTCTCCATTTTCCCTTATCTTGTCATCTTCTTTCCTCCTCAAAGTGTTTCTCCCTCAGCCCCCACAGCACCACAGGAAACCTCACCCACTCTACTTATTTTTGCCTGTTGGCATGTGGGCAGGTATACCTGCCCTGTGCGCTTTAGCTCAGCGCTGCATCATGGAGCAAGCACTTTTGTTCAGAGCTCTTTTTAAAGGTATTAAAATTAAAAAAAAAAAAAAGAAAAAAAAAAAGAAAAAAAAAGAAAAGAAAAAAAGAAAGAAAAAAGAAAGAAACACGTACCCTGAAGCCTGAATAGCAGCATTTCTATCATCTGTTGTCATGACACACAGCTGACGTGGGAACACGGCAATAAGGCTGACTGCTATATGGGTTTAATTTTGGTGCAGAAATTTGCTAGAAGAAGCTTTCAAAAATATCTCTGGGTGGGAGGAAAACAGGTGGGTGCTGGTTATGTGTATGAAGCAGGAGGAAATAGTTGTCAATCTTACCTAAGCATTACTCTGCATCCATCAGCCCTTTGGTACCCTCAACAGGGGTACGACTCAACAGGGGAAATAAATCATACTGTCTCTCTCTGCTCCTCTCTCCTGTTACTTCTGGAGAAGGTGCTGGTGAGCCATAGAGGGCAGGGAAACTGAACGTGGCATGACTGAATAGAGCCATGGTTGTCTTGGTCGTGCAGTTATGGTAAAGATATCTGTGCAGGAAGGGGATCACATATCAACCATTGGAGGCAAGCAACGGTGAGATCCACTCAGGACAGACTTCTAGGCCAGTATCATCTAAAATGACAACTGACATTGGAGGTGGGTGGTGAGTAGTGTATGGTCTGTAGGGGCTTGTAGGCTAAACCTGTTTTCTGTGGTTGTCCATGTAGGTGAGGGGGGACGCAGTTCAGCCTGTTGTTCAAGAGGTACATTCAGCACTGTGTTCCTATGCCACATACACACTTTTGTTTCAAAAGTGTCTTTTCTGTCCGTGTCAGTGTACCTAGGTAGAGCAGACCTAATCTGGTTTTTGAACACTTCTGAACTATCACAGTTTCTGCTGATATGAAAGAGTGTAGGTGTTCAGAACTATTCTCTAAAAATCGTTCTTCTGACCTGTTTCTAGCTCATTTTCTTTTACCGCAATTACTCTTTATTAGTACATTTCTCATCTGTTAGTCATCTTGACTAATGACTTTACTTATCTATACTAGTTTACTCACTCATTTCAATACTTTCATAGATCACAGGAACATTTTGTGACTTAATTAAATAATCAATTAGAAGCTCAGAGGTCTTTGAATGAAAAGCATTGTGTTTTATTAGAGCAAAATACTATGATTGGATGACTGAAAAACATAATTAAATGTAGGGACTTTTCTTCTCCACATTTGGTGTTTGGACATCCATTATAACTACAGTGGCAAAACTGGAACCTTCAGCACTGAGAAGTCTGAAAGGGGACATCCACACTATCACAAGCTGGTGGTCTTTACTGAGATTGAAGCAGAGGAAGAAAAGCAAGAGAGAAGGTGCACTGGAATGGAAGGACATTTAAGCCTGTATGAGCAGAGTAATTCAGAGTACCTCTTGCAGAGAAAAGCTTGCACCAATTGTAGTCATAAAGCCAAAGAAACCATAGCATTTTATTTTATCCCCTTTTCATTGTATTTCAACACAGTTTGAAAATCTGGCTTTTCCCATATCAGTGCCTCTGTTTACCCAATGTGTGAAATTCTCCTTTCTCCAATCCCAAAGGAGAAGCCTTGTTGAGTTGAAAATTTGATAGCAATATATCCTTTTCATCTTTACTTAGCTTTTTGGGTTTGATCCTGTCTCTTTGTACTCCTCTGATTCTCCTGCAGCTTTTCGAGTTTCCAGCCTCTACACTGAATATCTCATAATGTGCTCAATAAAAATTGAATAGTTTTCACTTAAAATTCTAAAAATGGTTTGCCATTTCCAGAAAGTGACAGTATCAATATTATTGTCAGTCTCTTATGCAAATTGCCACCCTGTTGCTACTCACCAAAGTATCTCATATATCTCTGAAACTACGCTCTACATTAATCCAGTTAGATTCTCTGAAACTCCTGACCTTTCTCCTGGAGACGCCCAAAACACTGGCTGTCACCTTACTGCTGGCTAGAGTGGATCTTAATAATTTAAATGGTATGAACAGTCATCAGCTGGGAAACTGTTCTTGATACTGTCCCTTTGCACCTGACAAAGAGAATCTCGGTGGCTTGTCTCAATTCTTATATTGTCCTTTTCCCTTTCCCTAAATTCTAGAGGTCTGGGAAAAAAAAAAATCAATCTGAGTTTGCCTTTGGGGAAACATAACCATCGGGGAAAAATATAAACTCTTGCTGTAGGATTGATCTAGCTTCCCATGCTAAACAAAGACATTGATTTTTCCCTTCTTTTTAGTTATTGCGCTTCACATTATTTTCTCAAGCCACCTTGAAAAGACAGTCTGGAATAGCATTCTTCCTATGTAAACAACTCTTTTTTTGTAGAAATATTGCTTTTCTTTACATGAGTAGCAGCCATGTGCTCTCAATCAGAATACGCTGAGAGAGGACTCAATTACATTTTTAAGAAGCACATTTTCTTTGTAGACTCTCCACTGCCTGCTCCAGTCTGAAGACAAAATGACTGCCTGTCTGAAGACAGCAGATGTCTCAGAGATGTAAATGCTCACCAACCCTGAATCAAAGCCCCAGCATAGCTGAATATCCCACTGTATAGGCACAATATTGACTGTGTTTGTGTTTGTTTGCTTTTTGTGTAGGGGGTTGAAAATGCTAGTGATGTTTAAACACCTCTTTAGAGTCATTACAAGATACTGTGCAAATACAGTTATTTTTCTCTGGTAAGCAGGCATGAAATGCACATTTGCTTATCAGAACAAAACAGTTCCTTGGGAGGCCCTGATTTCTGTCAGGTGAATCATCTAATCTCCAGATTTAGTGTATTGAACAGGGTAAATAAGTCACTTTTTGGAGATGTCTAAATATACATTTCCCTGAGAGCTTTTTGAGTCTCCAGGGTAAAGAAGTCATTCTTATATAAAGGCTGAGTTTTTGTTTAGGAGGTGATTACCTGAAAAAAAAAAGTGATATAACCATGTAGTGCACACACTAAACAGACTTATTTCCAGCATTCATCCCCGTAAAAGGGCTTATTGCCAAGCTGCATCAGCCACTTAGGATTTAATAATCTGTCATAAGATATTTCCCCCTCCTACTTAGGACAAAAGGAAAAGCAAAAATAAAACAGATATAAATTTTGCAGTCAACAAAATTGCCATACATCTTAGGAATGTTTAAGTTATAATATAACCTGACAAAAATCATGAAATTAAAATGCAAAGCCAACCCTCTGTCCTTAATTCACCCCTTTATGCTTTTCCTTATTATCATGCAGAAGAACCGTGCCATTTCTGCTGTGAATCTTTGCGACACTAAGCTTCCTTGCTGCATTTTCAAGATGACTTATTCTGGCTGTTAGCTACCTCCCGAACTGTTACAGTAAGTCATCTACTCCATCTCTGCCATAGTGCAGTTAATCCCTACCGCACATTTGCAAGGGCTTATCCCACCTAATGTAAATGTCCTGGCTTTATCTTTTCTTTACTGCTGCATTAATTTTCAGCCTCTAAGAATACGTTAAAAAATAGATTTAATCAGAATCTTTTCCCTGACTTCACTAATTTTGTACTAAAACAAGTGCTCCCTGCAGCTGCACAATGTTCTTCGCTGTATTTTCCTTCCCAAAAGCTGACATCTGGAAGTATTGTGCTGGAAGGACTGCCCAGCCTTTGACCGCACATTTGGGAGTGGTCCTTTACCTCGCTTTCCCATTGCATTGTTGTGTTTTGCCACCTGCTTGAGAATACCATGTCTTCAGTTTGTCTGCCTGGGTGGGCTCCTTCACTTCACAGCACTGAAAGGCTTAGTGTCAAAATCCAGCCAAAGTTTGTTCTAAAAGTGGTTTAAGGTCAGTCACTGTCCATCTCTTCCTGTTCTTATTTGCAGCTTGAAGATCCTGTCTGGATTTGAAAGCCATTTGGATGACATGACCTGAAAGCATGTGCCTTGGGTGCATGTGTTTTGCTCTGAAAATAACATGCAAGCTATTTTACCTTTCCAATCTCTCCCTGGTAAAGGGCATCTAAAGACCCAAGCCAACTTTCTCCACCAAGCCTCCTCAGCCCCAGCAGCATTGTCCCTGCCTTACCTTGGTTCTTCCCATGAAGCACACAAGACAGAACTTGGTCATGATTAATGCCAGCAGGATCTCCACAACAGGCTGGTTTACAGGCTCTGAGTGAGGCACAGATGCTCAGCAAAGACCGAGTATGGCAGAGTCACATGTGGCCGTTTCAGAGCAAGACTATGACAAACTTCCTGCCTTGCCCATTTTGGTGTGTTACCACTTGTCTGGGTTACTTGTTTCTCAATAAGCAAGGGATTTGTCAGCTGGCTCTCAGTGTTCTCAGTGGTTTTTCCAACCTACATTTAATTTTCCCCAAGGCTGGAAAGGAAAATAGAAGGAAGCGGCAGAGAAAGTTTTTTCAGAACTTTTATTTTCATTGATTTTTGATATGTAGGTGATGAAGAACGCTAGTGGGAATATAGGTATTAAAAGTAACTAGTAGTATGACTTAATACAGCCAACCATGGAGGAAGGGATGATAGGGCATCACTAGTAGAGTCCACTCTACTGTTACGAAACTGGCAATAAAATGCAATATTTAGTAACAGCCTTTAACATTTCCTTTATTTTATTTCCTTAAACTTTAACAGTGGTGTGATACTGAGCCAGGAAGGAACTGCTTATTAGCCTTGCTAAGTGTGTTGTTCATGGCAATTGTGAACAATTTTGCTGGCATCCAGAGGATGGAACAAGGCACAGGCTGGTTTTGAAGACTGTGATGGAGCAGCATCTAGCTGAAGTTCCTAAATATTGCCTGATTCTGAGACCAAGTTTCTGAGACTCAGATTTTCCATTGTTTATATTTATAGGGAATTTTGTTCAATTTCATTAATAATATAAATATTTAAATACTAAGCACAAACGTTTATACTGTTATTAATTGTATAATGAGAAAAGGAAAGTAAAAGAACTGGCCTGTCTATCCTTACTTAGACAATTGAGTATGGGGTTTTTTTTGTTTATTCTTATATTTTTTAGTGCCAAACAGACAAGAGTATTTAATAAACATTTTCTTCATCATTTACCCTGTCTAAAGAAAAGTAGCCTCCCCATTCTGCAGGTGGCTGAACCAGAGACAGAGTCATTGCATATTTGTCTAGTATTCAGACAGTGGAAACAGGAGCCAGGCTGCTTTCTCTGACACCACTGTGGAGTAGAACAAAATTAATTTCAGAAAACCAGTGCCAGAGAGCATGACAGGAGGGAATATCACAATTTTCCAGCCACTTCTCTTTACACTTGCATTGTGATCTGGGGCTAGTCTGTGCCTGGACAGGGCTTGCAGGAAAGTTTATAAAATTTTATTTAAAATGGATTGGTAAAATTGCATTACCTCACTCAGCTGACTTAAAAAAAAGATTTAAAAGGTCTTAATTCTGTTTTTTTAAATTCTCTTTACAATATAATGTGGTTTGCCTGGTCCAGTTTAAATCTACACCTTAAATTAGCTCAGCTTACCTTTCCTCAGCATCCCCACATAGCCAGGACCTAATTTTGTTTTCTGAGTCTTGGAGCCGTATTCCCCATGTAGGAAGAACCTAATCTTGTCTTCTAAGTCTTGAAGCCAAGTTCTACCATCTCTTCTCAGTGCAGCTGGGAGATTTCTTATTTCTGCACTTCACAGATCACTCCCTGCCCTGCCATCACACAGTTAATATAACCAGCTCTTTAAAAGGTCAACGATATTAACAGTTTTTGTCGATGCAGAGTTACTTAAAAAACCTGATGATTAAAAAGAAGGTGTGAAAGAACAGGCTGAGATAATAGTTCACAGAGTAAAAATGATGAAATGATGGACTAATTACAGCTTGCAAAATAAAAAAACCCAATATGAGCAGCTGTGGGACCTGTGACAGTTTTATTAAGGCGAAAGGCTGAAGAGAGGGTGTGAACGTGGGCTTTTAAAACCATTTTCCTGGCACGAGGATGCGGAGGACCTGGGTTTGCACTTGGTGGCAGTGCTCTCCTGCCCCGTCAGCAGCCCTGCTGCCCATGCTGTGCTGCTGCCTGCAGAAGACACGGAGAGAGAGTGATGTCTCACCACAACTCAGGGCTCATAACCTGCCTAATATTGTTTTCTTAATTAATTTTAAATATTATTCCTTTAGTCTGATAGAACTCTCCTGCTTTAGAGCTTTCATTGCTGTCTAAAGGACTCCCTAAAGAGAAAGGGAGGAAAGAAATTTCTGGAAATGGGTGAAAATGTATGTGAATATTGTAGGAACAGTCATCTCTGTTGTTATCAAGAGTCCCTTAAGAGTAAGGATAGGTGGCAGAAGGAAAACAGTTGGTAGGTCTTAGGGCCATACTTGGTATTTAATTTTGGCCTGGGAAAGCACTGACCTTCATGGACTGGTCCTATCTTTTGCTCTCTTCTCCCCTTCTCTTTCTCCTTTGTTTTTCCTTCTTTCCCTTCATTTCTCCTTCCTTCTTCCCAGCAGGCTGTAAGGGGAATGCTGTACCTTCCCCACTCCTAGCTGGGACATGTTGAAAGTAAGGAAACAGACTAGCCTACAGCAAACACCCACTGCCAAGGCATTTATTTACTGTCCTTCAGCTCTCCAAGAGGACAGCAGAATTGGTGCTCATAGTCAGGTTAATTGCAAGGTTAGCTGTCAATGACAGCACCAGAAACCACAGATTGCTCTCAAATGAAGCTCTGGTCCTTCTGGGATTTACAAAATTATGAGGGTTGTACTAGACTTGAGCTGTTGCCTCTCCTTCAACAAGATATCCATAGTGCCACAGGGCATATGGAGGGGGAAATAAAATGTCTTTCAAATGCCCTGTGCCTGCGTAATGGGAATTTATGTAGTGTCTTGATTGACTCTGCTGGTAACAGATGGGAGTCCTCTAGAATCTCTTTAGGGTGGGCTCACTGGTGGTCTTGCAGCACATGATGACACAGATCTACTGACCACTCTGATCAAATAAAGTTAATGTTGTGTGGTCGAGTCTCACAATTTTATTATGAATTTCATAGGATTAAATGTTCTTCTCCGTGCTTCAGTCTTCATTCACATGACATGCAGAGAAGCTAATTTCTCTTCTTTAAAGGGAATGTGTGGTTTTCCTCTTCATGTGGAACAGATTGAATATGTGAAAAGTAGAGGCTTTGATTGTAGGAAGCAGACTCCCTCCATTTGCCCAGGAAAATGCAAGGCGCTTTAGTGTCATGATTTTTCCAAGCCATAGATGACCAGTAGTCAAGATTAGTGGTCTCTGCATCAGCTTTACAGATCCATTTTTGCATAACAAAATGAAATGTCTGAGACTCTGCAGCTGTTCCCTCAAGGTACTTTGGCTGGTAATGCACTGTGGTGGAAAGAACTGCGTAATCAGAGAGTAATATCGCTGGCATCAAAAAAATAAAAGGTGAGCCAAATCTGACCATACAAGATGAAATAGGAAGCTTTGTAAAAATTACAGAGAATCTGGAGATGTCCTTGTTGAAGCAGCAGGAGAGGGAAATCAAATGGATTTTTAGATGGACTTGTCTCTGAGAAGAAGGTGAAGTTTACCAGACCAGACACAGTGACACGGGAGACCTCTTTATTTACTCCAGTTCGGAGGCTGGTTATGCACCATGTAAGTTCATAGACCATTCTAGGTGCAGAGGTTAAATACTCAGTGCTCAAATGGGCCCAAAGCACAGGAATCATCTCTACCATGACACACAGTGAAAGGTGAGGCTGATGTGGTTTCTGTGGCTGCCTAGGGCAGGTTGTTCAGCAGCAAACATTGTTCATGGATTTATCTATCAGGAGAGATGAGCCTCATTGCTTTTAAAGTTCAGTGGAGCTCCTGATCCGCCCAATCTCGGTAACAAACAAATGCTGTGAAATAATTTGTATCCTCTATTAGAGACAAACAAGCAAGAACACCACTTAAGGAACCAATATAAATAATGAATGAGTAGAGAAATATGGCCCTTTCTGACAGAAATGATGCTGGTTTTAATTTGTGTTTATGGCACCTAAAGTAATGGGCACATGAAATATGCATGGAGAGAAAGAACCAGGAAAAAAATCCCTGCAGAACCTGACCGCAATCCCCTGGACTCTGACCAAAACTTGCAATGGGAAAAATGTAATGAAGCAAAAAAGAAAGCTCCAGTAGGAAGAGAAAATAATAAACACAGGAAAAATACAGTGCATATCTTTTTCTGGTGCCTGCTACACTACTAGGAAATCAAACCACTTTTTAGGAAATGAGCTCAAAGTGTAAGATTGCCTAGTGAGACAGTCTTTAGCATTTGGTATAATGAAGTCAAATCTTTATGGAGGGAAAGATAGTATTTCAGTGTTGCTTGTGTATAGAAAGTCTGTTTAAAATATATGAATCTCTCTTTCAGGGGTCATTCAGAGTGGTTTTCCTCTAAATTTAAGAATAGTATGCCATGACAGAGAATAAAACAAGAATGTAGCCCATCATTGTGAATCTACCTCTGAAAAAACAGGTTTAGTTAAGTTTTTTCTTTGAAGAACATTTTAGAAATTTGTAAATAAGGACTAAAATGATTTACTGAAGGTCTGTCTATTTTGTGATGCTGGAGTAATCCTGCAAAGGAAGTGAATAATTCTGGAGGGCCAAGACTAGTGAGCTTCAAGAAATGTCTTACAGTATCTGGAGTAGATTCCGTTTTCTTGCACAAGATGAATAGGCAGCATTGTAGATTTTGTGCTATTAATAAAAGTCAGCTTTGGTAGGAGCGCCTGGTGTCTGCAAATTCTTAAATATTAACAGGACCACCATCTTTGCATTAAAAAAAAATAAAAAACACCCCACACATTTTGCAAATATATTTATTGGAAGAACTGCTTAACTAACTTTGAACTGTGCTTCAGATGAATACATTTCAGACAGAGCAAAGCAGTAAAGCACAAAGCAGGCTTGTAAAGCAGCACCACAATCCAAATTATATCATGCACAGCTCTAAAATAAGCAGATTTTTCTTTGATAAGTCACTTAGATTATTTGAATGTTGACCAGGAAAGTGAGTCTTCATGGAACAAATTACTTTTTCTATGCATCGTGAAGAAAAAAATTTCCTGGAAAATGGGCAGGGCAAGAACTGAAATCCCTGATGATTGTTATTTGTTATGAAATATAATGCTTTGTAGTTCTTTGGAGGAGGGATTTTCTTGCCACAAAGACTGTTCTATTTCAATCGTTATTTTAATAAAAACATGCCCAAATGCATTTGTTTAGCCGTTTTCTCTCCTCTTTTATGGAGCAGGAAATTTCAGAATATATGGTTTTTGAAAAGCCTGTGTGGAAATTGCACCAAAAAGATGTGCTTTGAAGTAATGGCATTCTTATATTTTATCATGCTGAAATGCTGAAATAACAATTTGAAGCACAAGGTTTACTTCCATATGTTGATTCAACACTTTTTTTTTTAAGCATTTTGTCTACCATCACAAAAATCAGAACAGTAACCTCAGAAAATACCAGAACTGTACCACAAAATACAAAATGTCTGTGTGAACCCATTATCACTAGGAAACTGTTCCAGTGGAAAATATTTGCCACTGTCACAGTTCATTAAAAAATCCGTTCTATTGGCTTTACCTCTTTATTAATTGCCAAGAGGGGAAATTTTTATACATTATGTAATTCTTTTTTCATCACGGAATTCTTGCTTCAGTTGTGTGCATAGAAAATCAAAAATGGAAAAACATCCAGAATCTGCTGAGGTTCTGGAATCTAATGGGGAATGCTGACCTTTTGAATGCGAGATGGATATATCACACAGAAGTTTCAGATTGGTGCCAACACCAGTACTGATTGTTTTCAGTTCAACTGCTGGTTGGCCGTGAGCTACACTAAAGCTGCCAAATTAATTTCTCAAACAGGCCCATGTGATTGGTCCTGACTCCATGCCACTGCAAAGCTGTGAGGTGTGCACACAGCTGATTTGATCATGTCTCCTCCCTAGAAACTTTCCTGGCATTTAGGCAGCTTATGACTATAAAATATTATATTGTCAGAGGACAAAGCCAGAACTAATTGATGTTTTCTATAGCAGAAGCCAACACTGTCGGCTGTTTGATAAGCAGTGAGAATTTCCTTGGCACTTCAAGGAATGACGCTTCTTAGCCGTGTCTTCTTCTTTTGCAAAATTCCCATTCATCTACACAAGGTTGCCAAACCATGAGAACATATTTGTTGCGTGTTCTACAAATTGGAAAGAGAGGCTCACCATGCAGGAGAGCCACCATCATTGGCTAGACAGTGCAGGAACAACCAGGTCTGGGAACAGGCACCAGAAATGTTCTGGATGGCCTCTGTCAATGCAGCCACAATAGGAGGGGGAGGGACACTGTTAGGACCCAAAACATTCTGAGCCAAGGTAGAAAGACACCTCAGCCTCTGGAGAAAGGATGTTACCACAAACTCTGGCTTAGGACTGGGAAGGAAAACATTTTCCTGTGGTTATCATGGTGTGATAGTACTTTTGATCCTGGGCAAGGCAGAGATCACACAGAAAGAAAAAAAAACCACAACAACCCACAAACCCAAAACAAACAAACTCACAAACAGACAAAACTCCACCCCCATAGTAAAATAAAGATCAGATTGTTCATATTTTATCTCTGTTGATTCATCCAACCAGGTTCTTCCAAAAAGATTCTTGCACAAAGTACTTGAGGCATCTAAAGAACTAAGGGCATTGGATCTGGAAATGCTTAATTAAAATTTTGGCTCTTTCACTACCTTGTGTGGTTTCCAGCTGGCTAATTCATGTTTCAGTGCCTCTGATGGTTCATCAGCAAGTCAGAGCAACAGCAGTGTCCCCATAGAAGCAGTGATCAGGGAATAAAATCACGTTCCTAAATATTTAGATTATTAACAATGAAAAAGAGTAAACACAAAGGAGAAAAATATGCTTATTTTAATGATGTAGTAGCTATGTAAAGGGTTGTGATCTCAGCTAGCTAGGAAATATGGCTCCTTGTGACTTTGTGAAGTGAGGTTTTAAATTAGTTGCAAGTTGACAGCTGTTGGTTATAGTCATTTGGGTATGTATTTGTATATTTGAAGATTATGGTAAATTACTTGTATTTGATGCCTGTATTAAATGATATTTAAGGAGTGGGTTGACTGTAATGTGCAACAAAAAGGGTAGAGTTTGTTCTGTCCATGGGGATATAATTCTAAATCTGTGGCTAGATATTCTGAGGGGCTTTACAAAGCCATAAACAACTTAAAACTGCTGTTGAAGAGTTATTATTCTTGGTCATTGCTATGTGAAAGTTCATTAAAGGGTTGTGAGCACTATCCCTTACTCCTCAAGAAAGACCCCTGCCATCCTCATAGACATAAATCTTGTCTAACCTCAACAACACTTTGGGATTGCTTGTGTCTTTGGGCCAGACTTTTGCATGCAAAGGGTCTGGTTTTGTTTTTGCATTGACCTCCAAGGATGCTACATATGGCTTTGTTTCTTTGTATAATGTTTCCCACAATGTAAAAAATTACCTTAAAAAAGAAAAACGGTTTTGTTTTGCCATGGAGATAGGTATAAATATTAAAAGCAGGCACAGATAAAACAATAAACATTCAAAACCGAATTATTCTTTGTTTTGGAATACATTCTTCCAACATGTGTGGATTAGAGATATAAGGC
>VYZP01014891.1:7567-24196 GCA_013400635.1 Hypocryptadius cinnamomeus | reverse complement strand
ACACTTATGGCTTTTGGGAACTGACAGGAAAGATTATTTTTGATTTATACCCATTTCTGAGAAGCAGACATGATAATTATCAGGTAGTTCACCTGAGTCATGCAGCAGCTATGTCAAAAGCCAACAGTTAAATTACATGTCATAAGGATCTTGTGTGTGGAGTCACCTCATGAGGACAGCTTTAATCCAAGCTGGAAAATTCTGGGGATGAGACAGAATGTTTCCCACACTGTCATCAAGCTGTTGCATAAATCTCATTTGCTTTTAACTGGAATAGACTGCTGGATCTGAGGTCTCCTAAGGCCCTCTGGAATTGTATTACGATGATTCCTAACTTTTAATGCTGATAATCAATTATTCTAGCACAGGTAAAAGTTCTAAGTGAATCTTTTACTTCTATTTGCAAAATAGTTTTCCATCAGAAATTCTGATTTTTTTTCATGTTGAAATCTTTACCTGCTTCTACTTTTTAATTGCCTTGTTTGCATGACAAGAACTAAGAAATGAAACTTCCATAAGATATGTAGAACCTTAATGGCAGAAAAGCTAGCTATGGCTTAGTAAAACTGAAAACTTTTGTAAAATCACAGCTCTCTCTGGGCAAGAAATTATAAGAATTGTAAAGATGAGCTCAATTTAATAAAGTATTAAAGATGAGTCCTGAAGTTTAAGGAAATTTTAACTGCAAGCAGAATAGTGCTGCAGCTTTTTCTTCCATGATTCAGACTGTATTTAGAAATGGGAGCTTAGACCTATCTCCATTGATATACAACAAAGCAAGAAAGTGGATAAGGAATTGAGCTTTACCATCTTTTCCAGAATGAAAATTTTCCAAGTTATCCCAAGAAAACCCTTGGAGAGGTATAAGAAAAGCCACAAGGAAACTGCTTCTGAGCTAAGAAGTCAAAGAAGCCCAGCTGATCCAAACAAAGGATTCTTTACATGCTAAAGAGAGGGATTCAGCAGGTGGTCACATTGCTTCTGTGAAAGGAAACTGAAAAGGCAGAACTACAACAAGCTGAATCTAGCATGGACGTGACATGACTGTTGCATTTTGCATCTGACATGATGGATATCTGCAGCCACAATGGCCAAATCCATGGCACTTTTGCTTTCCAATGAGCATGAAGGACTGCTTTTTTTTTTTTTGGAAAGAACTGAAGGAAGATTCCACATTAATTTTAATGCATTGTGCACTGCTTCCAGAGAAAGGAAAAATAAGATTATGGGCCACCTCTCCACATTATGTGACCATTTCTCTAGTGATTAAATCTCTATCAATTGACATTTAGCATTTTGCAGGTGTTTTCACAGACAGGAATTAGGGGAAAAGCAGGCCTTGTATTTCTTATGACCTGGTTATCATTCAATTTAAAGTGTTAGTGAACTATTGAATAGAAAATGGAAAGCCAAAAAATGGCAAGAGTTATAAAGGGAATAACTGTAGTTATGTGAGCCAGATCAAACCAATTCATTTTCTACTACTGAAAATCTGATCTGGAAAAATAGACGAAATGTCTGTTGTTGCCCTTCAAGAAATCCAGCTTAAAGATGAAATTCATGCCTGAGTGCAGCGAATCAATTTTGAAAAGTCAGAGTTTGATTTATTGTTCTCTGAAAGGTTGTGTAAAGCTTCTTACTAAAGATCTCAAAGTTACACAAAGGTGTTTTGTATGATTAAAGGCAATCATAGTTCTCAAGGACTTTTAGAAGATGCAGATATAGGGGTTTTTTTTACTGTAAGTTTTAGGTTTTCATTCTGAGTAGATGGAACTTTTTTGCATTAATTTTTTCAGCATTTGCATTACAGACACACTAATTCAGCAGTAGTACAGGTGCAGATTTGCAGTAAATTATATACACAGATTCTGCTCTCATCTATTAAAATGTCAAAACAAGAAAACAAGATTTGAGAAAGCCAAGATATGATACTATTCAATGGACTGTAGTTATTAAAAAATGTCTGAAGAAGCCATTCTTTGGCCATTCTGCTCTAGGCAAATCTGTAACACAACTTGCAAGGTCTTAAAACATGGTCCTGCAATGGAAGGGGAAAGCCAGACTAAATTAAAGCAAATATTCACTGTTTCCCAGTAAACAGCTTCTTTTAGGCTGCAAATATGAGATGAATTTGGGATTTCAGTTATTTATTTTGAGGAGAATAGCCTAGGTAGAAGAGTGGGTGGATTTGCTTGTGACTACATAATGCAGTTCTCTTGTGCTACAAATCCAGTGTAGCTTCAATGAATTTTGGGCACAAACAGTATTTCTGACCCTTAAACACTATTTTAGTTTTGCAAAATCACAACAGCTTCAACTTTTAAATTAGAAATGTATATATACCCACATAGATATGCATCTATGGAAGTTCCTTCTTCCTTATATTTCCCCTTTGCTTGCTCACATTATACACAGTATCAGAAGTCTCAACTTAGAACTTCCTGGCTCTTGGCAATCTTTTTAGCCTTCATTTTACTGCAGTGCTCCTGTTTTATTTTTTACAGTATTCCAGAAATAAATCATAATGAAATAACAAAACTTGAAGATTGAAGAGAAGCTTATGCTGTGGTTGTGAACTGAGAGAGTGCTGTACTTATTTTTTTGGCCAAGGTACATTACTTTTGTAGACTGAGGACCCCACAAACCAGCACAGCTCCTCCCAAACTTTTCCAAAGAATAGGAGATTTACTATAAGTGGCACCAGAGGACAGAATGTAGGGGTTTTGGTTTTTTAAATTTTTTTATTTACAATGTATTTATTAATGAGTTAGCAGGTTGAATATTGATTAAACCTATTAATATATTGAATCACAATTTGCTACTAATGACATCATTAGCTTCTAGCAAACAGTCTTTTCTAAAAAGTTAATTTCTGACTCTTCTGACAGATCCTAAGTGTGTGTTACTGTTCATTGAAAAGTTAAAAAACAATTCAAAAGCCCAAATGTTACAGGATACAATGCATGCTTATTTTGCATTTGCTTCCCTTAATCCTCTCATGTAAAGCATATTGTATTCTTATCAATTTAGCATTGAGAAAAAGGAGGGGCTCTTTGTAGACTGTATTAGTAGACTTTGTGGACTGTAGACTTACCAACCACAAGTAATATGTCTTTTCTAGAAAAGAATGCTGTATAAACTAACACATGAACACTCAGCTCTGTAGTGAAAATTTCTCAAATGCAGCAATGTTATCATATGACTGTATAATGTGCTTAACAAGCTCTCTAGTTGAGGACAATGTAATTCTATAACAATACGATACTTACATTAATGTATTCATAGGCACACAAACTTCCTCATAAACTTCACTGGTGAAATAAGTTCCTACAGGTTTACTACCCAGTTTACCCACTTTTTTAAGGCTTTCACCTCTGTATTTAAATACAAGAACTAACAAACAGTGAAGAGTTATATGGTGTAAATTTAGGGAGTAGTGTCTGTAGCAAAGTGCAGCTGAAGAGGAATTTTTGTAGACAAAATTTGTAGCCACTTGTTTCCCCATCCAAACCACTTCATACAGAAATTCCAGAAGAGATTTTCCATTCAAGTTCCCATTTAGACCTTCTTTAATTAGACATTTCCCAGCACAATAGTGCAAAGTTACATTGTAGGTGCAAGAAAAGTCTGATAATTTTTAGTCAAGTTGTGTCAGAGTTTATCCTAGGAGTGCCATTCTCGAATAGGTGAAATACTGTCATTACAAAAAACTGTGTTACAACATCCAGTTGCCAGGGTCTCTCTGCTAAGTTGTGAGATGCTTTAGAAAAAAAAAAATTCTATTGCCACTTAAATGGTGAAGGGGCATCAAAGCTTCCAAACATTTGCAGAAGATGTTGTGATTAAACATGGAATAGGGAAAACTGCACTTATAGTAATGAAGATAGTAGACTAAAAATTAAGGGCTGTTATGGTCAGAATATTTTTACATTAAAAAGTTTGGTGTCATTATCTGGTTTAATTTTCAGAAAGACATTTTAACCTCATTCTAAGTTACATCAACTTAATTAGAGATTGTAGACAGAAGTAAGTACTTAAAAATAATATAATTTTAATTGAAAATTCTTTTTCTTTCTGAAGTATTGCTCCCACACTGCTAGAATGCTGGCTGCTATAAAAGCCAGTAATTTTCATTATTAGTGTAATATATTTGTCAATATTTTAATCTGGAAGATTTGATTTAAAAATAAGGGGGACAAGATCTGTTAGCATGAATTTTTTTCAAGTATCCTCACACTACCTTCCAACAACAGCTGTTCAACAAGGTAGCACTGTTCAGCTCAGGGAGGTAAATCCTCAACTGTGTTAGCTGCTTATTATTAAAAAAAAATATCTTGCCTTATCCATTTTTGTAACACTTCATGTTTTTACCAAACTGGCTTCAGTGTGATCTGTAAGACACTAAGGCACACTTTCTACTCTACATTTAACAGGTAAAGCTTCACATAATGTATCTGCTTCAGCAGTACACTTCAGGAAACATTGGCCAGCTGGAGGGAGTCCAAAGGGGAAGGAGAGTGACTGGCAGTTAGGAAACATGACCTACAAAAAACAACTGCAAAATCAGGTGTTATTTGAAAGAGGAAAAGAACAATAAAGAGTGAAAAAAGTAATGATTTTTGAATATTTATCATATAGGTGCAAAAAAGGGGAAAAAATATCTCATGGCTAAGTCCAGTATGGAACTAATTAATATGCTTAGTCTGCAGAAAGTGACAGGTAAGGTAAATGTTGTTGTTTTTTTTCTTATGATAAAGTAGTCCAGTACTTTAAACAAACTGCTATGATAATACCACAATCTTAGCTGCATTTTAAAAAATGGCATGCCAAAAATTATATATGTGTAACTGATCTTGGCTTTGGGCCATGGAATGACCTCTTCTAACTCTTTGTAGACCCTTTATTTTCTTTTGATTCTTGGCTATCAAGTTATTTACAATAAACTTAGCTCCTTCTGTAAAAGTTCCAAGATCAGGCCCTAAATCTGTCATGGTGTTGATAATCATGACGATCAGAAGTGTAACACTTGTAAAACTGGAATGTGAAATCCCTTACCTCACAAAATGTCAGTGAGAATCTCCTTAAAAATGACCTTGTGATATGATCCTGACAAATCCCAGCTGTATCTGAAATGGAAAGGTTATTTGACAGTGAACTTTATTTTAGTGTGGTGACTTCCGGCTGTTTGTAACAAAAATAAAGTGAATGGTACAGTCAAAACACCATAATCTCATACAAGAGCAAAATCAGAGTCATATTTCATTGCTTGTTTCAGATATATTTTAGTTTATTGCTTTATGGTTTTTGAATGCTGAAGTTCATAAATCATGGTGAGGTCAGCTGCATTCTCTTAAGTATACAAATAATCTGTAAAATGTACTTCTTGTTAGGCTATCCATGCCCAAATAGAAAATCATCTTTGACTACATTATTTTTAATATAGAACAAACCCTCTTTGAGGGCACACTATGTACATGTACCTCTTCTTACAAGTTATCTGAGCCTAGACTAACTCTGGCAGCTCAACTCTGCACATGCAAAAAAACTGTGTATTTTGGGAACAAATGGGAGATACAGCATTCTAGATAATACAGTGGGGGGTGGTGTTTCTGTTCCCCAAGCATTCTTCTGTTTCCCCTATGAATACTATCAAAGAATAACCAGGTGTGCAAATGGTGTAGGAAAAGAGCTAAATATCTGGGATTTACATTTTTCCCATCACCAGTTTCTGGAACTAACTTCAGCTAATTTCTATTTAGAGCTGCTCAGAAGGGAAGCATGAGTCCTAATCTTTGCAAAAAAAAAATATTTACTGTTCAGTCATCCCACCACACTTAACTGTTGTTTATGACTCTGGCAGTGACACGCAGTGCCCTCTTACATTCTTAACAGATTAGAAACTAAATATATGCATAAAAAATACTGTCCCTATCTCCAGGAATTTGCAGTTTAAAAGATGTTACAGCAGGATAAAGCAACAGCCGGAGACAAATTTTTCCATTTCTACTGAAATTTTACTTGTTTAGAAAGTGAAAGCAAATAGAATAAAATAAATGCACTATAAATGACAATGAAAAGGAATTTTCTCCCCTAAATTGTTCTATGGAATTTTTCTTCCTAAAGTGCTGAAGCAAAAAATATATCTGTAACCATGGAGATTATACCAGGCAACATGCATAATAATTCAAGATGTGGCATCACATAAATGTTCTTTGTCATGAGTGGATTACTACAAAGAAGTAGGTTTCCCCTAAACAATTTTCAGAAGCAGGGTAGATGTGGTTAATTTCTTAACCCTCTTTTTTGCAAGGGGAAAGTGGAAGTGTCAGCATTGTGGTATGTGCAGGAGAGTTGTATTGCATTCAGTTTGAAAAGACTCAGCTTCCCAGGTTCTTGGCAGTTTTTAATCATAGATACAATTTGCTGAAAATTTTATCTTCTGTGAATCGTCACATCAGAGCAATGAATCCACCACAATGCCCACATGGCATGAAAGATGTCTATGGAGACAAAGTTACAGGATAAATAGTAAACTGTGCTAATTAATTTTTGCTTGGGTCTCCTTGGGCTTTTTCATTTGTTTTTAGGACCACATACAAATGTCCAGAATTGATATGAAAAACCATTCCTGTTTAATCCTAGAAATTCCACGAATTGGCTAATTTAAGTGTTAGCTGTGAAACAGGATTCCTTCATATTTGGCAATATTTTATTCTCTGTTTATTCTTTCATTGCGTGGATGATAGCAAATAGCTCTCAGTCTGCCAGCTTCTAGTGCAGGATGAATATTGGTGCAGCTCTGATACAATCTAAAAGGCAGAGGGAAAGAATTATTGTAATCAGGACCTTTTCTAATACCTTAATTTCATAATTTCACTTTTCCTCCCAAAGAGTTAACTAAAATCTGGTGGTTTGCAGTTTGAGTTAGGAAGAGAAATTGATGATGATGTAAGAATGATGTAAATCCTGTTTACTTACAAACAACATAGAAAATGTTGTTTCCTTGAAAAGAGGAAAAATTCAGAAGATACTTCCTTTCTATGCAGTCCTGAAGTACTCAGCTGTTTCTCAGAGCCACACAACTACTTTTTTTTTCTGCCTCTGCAACTTCTTTTTTCCAATTCCTGGCATTTTTTCTCAACTCTGAAATTACAGATTTTAGTAAATCTCTTTCAAATTCCTCCTCCATGTTATTTAGCTTTGGCAACAGGCCATTGTTTCACCTATCACTTTTTTAAGGATGAAATTTTTTTTTTGCATTTATTTTAAGTGACAGGCCTTTTTTATGCTCTCCAACTTAAAAATGCAATTTCACCCAGCCATCAGTGGATAGAGCTAGAACGTAATTAATTCTTTCCATTTCTCTTCTGCAGGAGGCCCATAGAAGCCCAGTGTGAAAGCAGGAGTTAACACAGTTACTTAACGTATTACTTCTGTCCCAGAGGAGCTGAACCCCTCAGAGATCAGCGGTAAGCATAATTTCCATCATTTTCCAAAGTGGGTGTTATCATGCAAAGCATGTTTTTCCAGAAGGAATAATTTTACCCAACATACTCACTCATAAATTTAGTGAGTGGAATTCAAATAGGTCAACATTGAAGCCTAGAAAAATTAACTAAATTGAAGCAATGAGAAAAGGTATGTTTTCTTTTGTAACTGGCAAGATAGAATCCACACCTGACCGTGTGATTAGTGACATTGAGATGGCCAGAGAGAATTAGGATTTGAGAACTGATAAAGATTTGAAGAAATAATCACAGTAAATACAGCAATAGCCATTACTTTCTTTTCCTGAGCAGTGAAAACTGCTCTGTGCTGCACACACATGACAATATTGCAGCTCAATGATTTAATAAAGCTCTCAGCACTCCCAGCCCATATGAGCCAAATCGGGGACACTTCCATTCCTTTGCATTCTGACTTCAAACTTAATTTTTGCATCTATTGGTAGAATTTGCACTAAAAATATATGATGTGATTAGGACATAGCCCTTCCTAATTTCTTCTCTTACCCCTGCACTCAGCACTGGTGAGGCTACACCTCAAATCCTGTGTCCCGTTCAGGGAGGACATTGAGGTGCTGGAGTGAATCCAGAGAAGGGAAACAAGGCTGGTGGAAGGTCTGGAGCACAAGTCCTGTGAGCTGCGGCTGATCGAGCTGCGGGTGTTTAGCCTGGAGGAAAGGAGGCTCAAGGGGAAGCTTCTCGCTTTCTACAACTCCCTGACAGGAGGCTGCAGCCATGTGGGGGTCGGGCTCTTCTCCCAGGCAATCAGGGACAGCATGAGGAGGACACAGCGTCAAGTGCGCCAGGCGAGGTTTGGGTGGCACATCAGGAGGCAATGCTTTACGGAAAGGGTGATTAGACACTGGAATGGGCTGCCCAGGGAGGTGGTGAATTCACCGTCTCTAGAGGTGTTTAAGGAAAGACTGGACGTGGTACTCAGTGCCACGGTCTAATTAACGTAGCGGTGCTTAGTCATAGATTGGACTCGATGATCTCAAAGGTCTTTTCCAACCTAAATGATTTTGATTCTTTTGGTTCAAACCGAGCCTGCGGGGCTTACGGGCTCAGCCGCCCAGCACGGCTCGGCACAGAGCGCGGGGGGCAGCAGCCCCTTTCGGCCGCTGCGTTGGCAGGACCGGCCCCTCACACGGCGGGGCCCGCCCCTCACGGCTCCCGCCGGCCCCGCCCCAAAGCTGATTGGTTCATGAGCGCCACGTGATCAGCGGGCGGGCGCGCGCTCGCGGGGAGCCGGGCCCGGCGGGAGCGGCGCCGGCGAGGGCGGAAGTGCGCGGCGGGGGCGCGCGGGCGGCGGCGCTGCCCCCTCAATGAGAGCCGGGGCGCGGCGGCAGCGGGAGCAGCGGGGCCGGGGGGCACAGCCGAGACGGGAGCCGGGCTGGAGCCGCCGTGCGGAGCAGGGCCTTAGCCCCCAGGTGAGAGCGAGCAGCCACCTCGGGATCCCCCCACCCCAACCCCGGGCTGGTGGGGGCCTCGGTCGTCCTCGGTGAAGGCAGGCGGGAGTCGCCGGGTCCTGGCTGTAGCCTGGAGATGTGGCTGAGCCCCTCTGTGTCCGCGCTCTGCGGATAAGGAGGAAAGGAAGGTGTCACCGGCGGTGCGGGGCAGCCCCTCTCTCCCGGGTGTGCCGGGCGAGGGGAGCCCCACGGCTTCTACCCGGGGGTTCCTCGGCCGTCGGAGAGCAGCGGGCGTGGGCGAGGGGAGAGCGGGGGCAGCCGGTGACCGTCGGGCCTGCGCGGGAGCCGCAGTGGGAGGCGAGAGGCCCCGCTCGTGGATTCGGCCGCTCCTGCGGTTCCCGGTGGCGCTGGGCTGAGGTGGAGCCGGGGATCCCCGTGGCTCCTGTCTACAAGTGGGACGTGGGGGAGGGAAAGGGCGAGGAGGAGCTGGCCTTGAGCGTTAGTGCAGGCTGCCCTGCCTTCTCTTGGTGCTGTCGGATAAGTGATAACGTTTCGTCTGCGGGAGATAAACAGAGGGTTTGGGATGCTGGTGGTCTCAGCTGAGCCAAAAGTTCCTGGGGAGTCTTGTTTTATCTGGCTATGTTCTCTCTCTGTCCGTCTTTATCCTCCCTGCAGCCTTACCGGTGCAGATCTTGTAGGAAGAGAAGGGTGGTGCCTGAGTGTGACCTTACCTGGAGAAGGGCAGGGAGTGAGGTGAGACAAAGCAGCCCAGTCATGTTTCCTGAACAGCTGGTGGGGGCCTAACTCGGTCATTCTGCTGGAGCCCTGTTGAATCGATTCTGCTCTGAGGGCAGGAGACTTAGCCTTGACTATGCCTGGGTATTTTCGTGGTGGAAAGGAACAAGGAGACTGCAGCTGCACAAGGGGCAGCCTTGCCATTTTCAAAGCTGAAGTGTGCAGTCTGAATACTTTTGGGTTTTGCTTTTTTTTAAACTGTTCTAACATTACTTCTCTGGTTCCAGGATCCTCGTTTCTTTTCTGAGGGACAGGGAGGTGCCTGTCCTCATGCTCAGAGATACATGATTTTCAAGGAAATATGTCTTTTTTTCTTAAGGTCTTAAACACTCCCTGCCCCGACCCTACCCCTCTCACCCCCCAATTCAAGTTGTTCAAGTGAGAGTAGGAACTAAAAAATCAGAACCAGACTTGTGGTTCTTGGAAGTGATTTGCTTGAAGGCTGAATATAATTTTATTATAGAGAATTTAATAGTAACAGTTCAATTTTCCTTGACAATAGCATCTTTGCACTTATTCATGCATAGCAGACTTGCTAGAATAATTTTAACTACTTGGATTTTTGCTTATGGTCAGATGATACCAACTTACCATGGTGAAATATTTTGCATTTATTTCTTCTATTAAATACTTCATTTAAGAATAAAATAGCCTTCAGAGTCGTTCTGTAAACAAGTTTCCTGCATTAGACTTTTAGTAGTAAATTGTTTATTTTCACTTCTTTTGGAGTAATCCAACTTGATTCTGTTTTGCATGCCTGAAAGAAAGTGAAACTGACCTATTTTTGCTAGTGTTGTGTATATACTGCAGAGCAATTTCTAGTCTAAAGATTTAGGTGGAATGCTTTACAAAAACTCTTAACTGAAAGCTTAATTTGACCAGACAATATCCTTTCTTGGCCATCCTTTAAAACTCTCAAACTTGTCTCTAATTGTCAGTGCAGTGGTACTGGAAATCTGGGTAGAAGAGTAGTTGAGGCATTTTGATCAAATCAAGTCAGTAATGATGGGACACTGCCTGGACCACTTGGATGTGTACACTGAAATCCTGGATGGTTTATAGGTTCTGTGACCTAATGCCTCATTTAGACTCCAAGTTTTTTCAGCTGCTTAATTGATTTTGCACCTACTGTTGTTTGACTAAATGCTGGATAAAATTACTTGCTTCTCTAGGAAGTGTTGGGGTCCAAGCTTCACATGGAACAAAATTGTCCTGTGAATGGAGCAGAAATGGCCACATGAAACAGCGGAACAAGCTCTAGCATCATAATTTGGGAATCTGGTTCATAGTTTGTTCTTGTCCTGTAAACCTGTTCACTTTCCACCAAGTGGATAATTGCACAGTAACTCAATCGTTTCCTACTAACTAGATTCAAGCTCCATGTGACTGATTAAATGAATTGCTTTCTATTACACAACGGATTCATGTGAATTAATAGCCTCTCTTAGCAGGGGTACTGAGGGAGCCTGTTTCTCATGACAGCTGTGCAGGCACTAAGCACCCATGGGAGTGCAAGTGCACGGTGGTATCAAGACAAACAGTCCCTGAGGTCAGTAGGTGTCTTGTGCCTGTTGCTGTAGCAAGCACCTTGGGAGGGCAGTAGTGGTGTCCGGGGGTTTGAGTGAAAGGCAGTGGCTGGGGAGGCCACAGGAGTAGAGAAATGTAGGTGCTTCATGCTTTTCACTCCCTGGATGCCTGACTTCAGGTAACTTTGCATGGGTCACACAGGAGATGTGCTGATCCTAATTACCAACCAGGTTATATAGCAAGTTGTATTCTCAAACTCATTCTGTCTTGAGTTGGAAATACTCTCCTACTGATAAAAACCTGCAGATTATAGGTTTTCTCTCTTTATCCACCTTTAAGCCCCATGTCTCTGCTAACTGTTCTGCATCACTGTCAAGCAGTGGTGATAAGATTCCATTGCTTGTTGCCTGCTATTGCTTGGAGCAGTAAGATCAGCAAACTGGCTGGGTTGTTTACTCTCCTAGTAGTAATAGTCAATTTTGTGGCTTTTGTTGTATGATACAGTTGATGCTTGCTTCTTGATAAGAGGTTCAGAACATGTATTTTAAAAGTCCTTGCTAATAGCTGCTATGGAGCAATCATTTTGTTGGTAGCTGTTTAGCTCATTAAACAGAACTAACCAACTTCCTCCATGCCTGCCCCAGAAATATCAAGTTGTCTTGTCATTTAAGCAAGATAAGTCTGTATAACTCATGCTTTATCTCTTCATGTTCTCCCAAATGCTGCTTTAATAGTAATTTTAGAGGATCTGTTTTGTCTCTTTTGCTTGAGATGTGCAAATGTGTTTTTCAAGACCTGTCAAAATGAAAGTCATGGGGTCTTGTGAGGATGTTATTTAGGCTGATCTGTAAGTAGCTGCTTGATTCTTTGTGGTAACAAAGTGCTTGCTTAGAGCTTCAGCTGTTTTCTGTGGAACCTTGAGCCCATAGCCCTCCTTGCTGAAGCTGTTGACAAAGGAATAATGGTTGATTACACAAATATGAGACTTAATGGAAATGCAGTCCTGACTAGGAATCTTTGCTGGATCACAAGTTGAAGACTGAAAAAATCAGTTCTGGGATTATAAGCATTTGTTAAAGACTTAATCCTGTCAGCCGTTACTTTGTGAATTAGTGTTGCTGTCAGTTGAAGTGATCAGTGTGAAATGTTTTAGGCCACTAATAATGCAGCGAAACTGGAGTTTTTAATATGTTCTTCTTAAATTTGGAATGTGTCAAAACTAATCTGAAGGCAAAGCATAGAACTGGAAAGCTGAGAACATGCTGAGTTAAGCAGATGCTGTGATTTCTCTGGTTTCTAGCTCTTTCTATATATATTTTTACCTGTAGTGAAAGATTATTTTTCAGAAGAGTACTGGAGACTTAGACTTAGTCCCTATTTTGGGCATGGTAGATGGATATATTAAAGAATGTTTCCAGCTTGGATTTGATATTGATGACTTTTTTTTTTTCCAAGCTGATGGTTTGAATCACAGGTTTAACAGAGGAAAGAATCCCACTTTATAGACAAGATTGTTACAGAGTACTGTATTACAGGTTTATACTTAACATGACAAAGCACTTGAAAAGATTATTTGTAGGAATAATCTTCCTGAACCCTGGACTTCATCCTGCAGAACACATACTAAAGTGTTTTTTTGTTGGTGGGGTTTTTTTGGGTTTTTTGGGGTTCTTTTGGTTTTGTTTTGTTTGTTTGTTTTTTGGTTTTTGTTTTGGTTTTTGGGGTTTTGTTTGTTTGTTTTTGTGGTGTTTGTTTTGTTTTGGTTTTTTTGGTTTTTTGGGGTTTTTTTAAGTAGGTGTTTTATAAGGTTGGTGCTACCCTGGTCCAGAGGATGCTGTCTTGGGTACTGGTCTAAAGCAGACATTTAACAAGTGAAGTAGTTTTAGATCAAGCTGCAAGCCACTTGCCTCAGCTTTCCAGAAAAGAGGTGGTTTTGCTAATTTGGGAAGCTGCTCCCTGATTAAAATGAATTAATTGTAAAGTATGTGGTGATCTGTGATACAGCCTTTCCACTAAACTGCTGCTGCTGCTGTAAGAAACTCCTCTCCATGATGGTACTCTTCTGCTGTTTAGTGTTCTTGGCTTACTGTGAGATCTCATTTTGGGTAGGTAAGGAATTCTCATTAGTGTACTCACCAAGAAGTCTCACTAACTGACTTTTATGGCCCCTTTCTGCTTTTATCTACCATGTCATAAAATAGAATAGCCAAGAAATTTAAAGAAATGGTGTTTCAAAAGACAGCACCAGTTTCAAGCACACACTCCAATCTTTCTTTGCACTTTATTATGTTTTAAAACATGGTTTGAGAATCAATTTTTTAAACAATTCTGCAGGCGTTGGAAATTTACTTTTAAGTTTGTCTTATAAGGCAAACTAAATTCAAAGTAGGCTTTATTGGTTGAATCTGTTCTGAAGTTTTAATGGAAGGAAACTAATTAAAAAATTATTAGGCAGATCAGTTGGTGGTGATCTGCATCTTTATAGTATTAGATAAACTTTCTAATAAAGTGTTAGTCATGATGGATTGGCTTTTAAGTTTTTTAGCTCTCCTGTACTACTTGTGCAAGTTGAAAAGTGGGCTTTCCCACAGATAAGATTTTAGCAACTGCATTGCTGGGCACAGACTTGACTTAAAGTTGCTGAGGCTGGAAGACACTTGTGGAGACTGCCTAGTCCAGTCCTCCTGCTGACTGCTGCTCCTGACCCATAGGCTGGCTCATTATCGTCTCTAGGCAGAGCTTTGTGCACTCCATCTCTTCTCATGGGACAGACACTCTCCTGCCTTGCCAGTCTGTCCTAAAGAGCCTGTAGCCATCCACACAGCAGCACTGTAGCCATGAGAGCTATCCCGGCTCATTTCTGTGGTCCCAGTGAGGTTCTAACCCTTGCAGCTACACACAGACCCCCAATGTCTCCAGCTCGTTCCCTGTACTGCATGCATTAGTGTATGGAAGCACCCTGTTGTGCTGATTTCCCAGGAAGGGCACAAGCTCTGAGATGAGCTGGCTGTGTATCAGAATAGTAGGTTTTTTTTATTCTGGTTGAGTGCTCTGCAGAGATAGGAAATGTCTCTAGGAGCACACAAGAATAAATGCACAGTTTATGTTCTGCATTAGTTCTGTATGTTCATGTGACCTGTCATTTGCTAGGTCATAAAGGGAAGTGTCCTGAGCTAAATGTGTCCTAATTCTCTGTGTTGAAGTCAAGTGGTTCTGAGTTAATAGTCTGCCACCCAACCCCCGAGTTACCAAGCACGTTATATTGTGCCACTCTTAATTCTGCAGCACTCTGGAGGCTGTGTTGAAGAGCACACATTTGGCTGTAAATGTTTTTATATTGGTAGGCACAGCACTCTATGAGAGATACCAAGGATAGCACTTTTCCCATATGTAAAGCTCTCCACAGCTTTTTAGTCTTCTTAACTATAGGGCTGCTGAAATTGCATGAGACTCCTGTACTGGTGTCATAATCCAGTTCCCATGATTTTGGGATCTTTCTATTTGAAGATTGAAATACTGCTTTTGGCTTTGATGTAAAGTATGAATACAGTAGTCTGCAAAACTGTCTGTTATTGCAAACATCTGCTCCTAGTCCAGTAGAAAGGCAGCTTCTTGCATGTCCAGAATACCTTGGTATGGTATTCTCTACCTCAGTGGGGAAACTGGAGTAAAGAAATCTGTTTAAAGGTGATATAACACAGCAGCTGAGTTATGGGTACTAAATGTCACTGTTGTTTTTTTGTGTGATGTAAATGCATTGATTGAAAGATGGAGGGAAAGGTTCAGTGCTTGACACTTGTGTGATGTTGCCTGATTGAGGGTGCTTAGTGACTCACTGTACACATCTGTGAACCCTGCAGTGAAGTCAGTGAAGTGCTTAAAATAGTGCAAGTACCTTCATAGGCTATAGGAAGGTGATCCCTGAGTGCTCCTAGGGAGCTGGGATTCTATGGTTAAGATTGAGCTCAGGATGAGGGATTATTACTTGCCTATCTGCATCAAATGTGGTCTCAACAGTGGCTTACATTTCCCCAAATGGAGATGTGAGCATGAGATACTAACTTCAGTTTGTAAGCAAGGAATGTAATTGTACTGGGCAGAGACAGTTGCTTCTGCGGGTGTTACCTGGATAGTGTTTGGACTTGTGATTTATCCCAGATGTCCAGTTCACTAGGGAAGCATGATCTGGTGAGATACATCCTTTAGGGAAGCTACAGTAGCAGCTTGTGGCCTGACTGCAGTGTCTGGTGCCATGTTTGTGAAACCCATGGACCGGGTCTGGCAGCCCCAGGACTGGGTAACAGTAGTGAGAGCTCTGCAACTCTCTAGCACACTTCTCGGTTGAATGGGCATTTGTTGGAGTTTGTGAAATCAGTGGTAGTGGTAGTTTTCTTGTGGATTATATAGCTGCAGCTTTTTCACTGAAGTAACTGAAGCCATGTTGTAACCTCGTACTGAGGTAAGATTTTGGTTATTTTGAGCTCTAGAGTGCCACTTAAGACACTGATTGTGTGATCTGACATGTTTGACTTGGCCGTTGTATTTGTTAGGCTCTTGGAGATCCAGTTAAAAATTGGTATGGGATTACTTATCTGAAGCGTGTCACCACTGTCTCTTAGTGGTTTGGTGGACTTTGTGTATGCTGTGTATCAGAGATGGACATGTTTCTGCATGGGTGAGCTTTCAAAGGAAGTGGAGTTGAAATACACTTTGCAAGTCAGTGGGAGTGAGCTGTTGAGCAAGTCTGTTGCCTGAGTGTCACTTTTCTGGTATGAGCCAAATTAGTGTGAACAGTGCTGTCATAATTCACCCTAAGTAATTAGGCAACTAGACTGTTATCATCACAGTGACAAACTCTTAGCATAGTAATACTGATTAATGGTATTAACTCATTCTTTGTGCTTGTAGAAGAATTCTGTCAGGTTTTTAGCAAGATCTTGCAGGGTAAGAGCAACATGGTAGATCCCTCTCTGCTGTAATCTGTCTGCAGTATGTCTTCTGGGTGTTAATATTAGACTTGTAGGCTTTCTGAAAGTACTTGGAGAGGTCTGGCTAGATATCTCCCTACAGAAGAAGTGGTTTTAGCTGTAATGGCACTACTGTCTTATGACTTTCACTCCAGGTAACACTATCTTGCTGAAATAAAGAGTATATTCTGTCTGGTGCTACATATGCCCTACTAGTTGCTCTGGATGGAGGAATATGGAAAATAGTGTGGAGAGTGGTTTCTTACTTATTTCCCCATAAAACTCTGTGTGACTATGATGCTTGCATGCTATCTGTGCAACAGTGAGGCAGTTATTGTAACTGTACTGCCTACATGCAGTACATGACAATCTCTTGATACTGTTGCTGCTTGGCTATTAAGGGCATTAGCTTTATAGCATGACATT